>JARGXW010000154.1:0-254956 GCA_029204085.1 Mycena sp. CBHHK59/15 | reverse complement strand
TCCTCTACTCTGACTGCCCCTATAGTAATTTGCCCAATCTTCGGTATCATCTGTAGAGCGTGCGGCGGTTACATTTTGCGTAGTGAGAAGATCATTGGTGCGGCCGCCAGAGAAATCTGGGATAAGATGGGAGCCCCGGATGACATGGGCAGGGTCTAAAAACCCAAACGCGTAAGGATCAGACTCTGGAACAAAGCCGACTTTGGGTAATCTTGCTCTTTGAATGCCCGAGCGGTAACCGGGTTCAACTCCAAGCCATCTAACCCATAGGAATTCCATGACTGCAGGTGATGTCGCCCCATGGAGCGGAGTAACACGGAATACTGTGGAATTGAAGACTCCGAGAATTTGTGCATACCAATATGGGTGCGCGCCAGGTTCTGTCTCCGGGGAGCACACCATGATGAAAGATTGCGCTTTCGGGTTAAGCACATCTTGATCTCGACGAACGTCATACGTGGTATAGGAGTACATACAACTTTAGTAGGATAGGCATTCAATGGATGCCTATCGCACAGTCGAATGCCTATCACACAATTAGATGCCTATCCCGGATGCTTAAACACCTATCGCATGCTTGACTGCCTAACCAGTCACATCAGTGACATGAAAAGTGACACATGTTTTCAGTGACCACGGTCACAATGACCGTAGTACAGACGCTTCAACAAACGAAGCTCATACTTTGCTTGTTGAAGGCGTGCCCCCACCATCTAAGTAGACTTTCAACTTGCATTCTACCATAGTATGTTTTGAATCAACAATTATGCTGGGATCAAGGAAATCCAAGGTGTAGGGTGCCCTTGAAATACTGTAGTATTTCGACCATAGGTTCAGGTGACGGGTGACGGAGGGTCGTGAACTGAACCTATTTGGTACCAGTGACGGTGACAGTCGAGTTTTCAGGCCCAAATAGGCTCAAAAACACCAAAATTTCATCTCCGGCATTCGCCGGACTGCCTTTTATGGGAATTTTGATGTGATTGCCGCGGAATGAACTTAGGAAAAATGAACTTGGTAGGTGACAAGTGACATGGCGTGAACCTGTGGTCGAAATAGTACAGTACTGTACTATTTCGACCGGATGTTCACGGCATGTCACCGTCACCCAAGATGTTCATTTTTCAGGTGTTCATTCCAACAGATCACTCGAAATTTACCATAAATGGTAGTCCGGCGAACGCCGGACCGGATTTTTTGGTATTTTTGAGCCGATTTGGGCCTCAAAGTCTCATTGTGACCGTCACCTACATCCAAAATGTTCAGTTCAGGACCCTCCGTCACCCATCACCTGAACATTTGGTCGAAATAGTACAGTAGAATGTCAAGTAAATTTAGGAGGCAAGATTCTTCCCCAAGCCTTAAAGATGTGTGCCAAGTGCCGCAGATAAATGGTGTGTGCCGCACTCTTCGTGTTGTGCACTGCATCTGAACAATCCCGTGGTCACACAGGGGGAGAAACCTCAGTGGATAGGCATTCATGAAATGATAGGCATTTGTGAAGCAATAGGCATTCACCTGCATAATAGGCATTTTTTTATAGTGATAGGCATTAGCCCATCAATAGGCATCATCCAATGCCTATCATACTAAAGTTGTCGTGCCTCGTGGTATAGTTGACGCGAAGGATTTGGGTTGCGTAGATTCTGTTGTTGACAATACGGACAGTGTTTCTGTCTTCTGGTGTAAATTCTTCGTGTGTGTCGCCATCGAAATCACGGTTAAGGAGACGACCGAGCAGGTGATCCTGGAGCTTTGGAATGAAATCCTACTGGTAGTCAGTCAAACAAATGACCAGTCGATACAATAGCTTACCACCATCGCAGGATCTTCCTTCCCCACATTAAAATATTGATACATATCGAGGGGACTTCTACGAACAGTGCTGATGCAGTGATGAATATCCATAGCTACAACACCAAAAGGGTCCTCGTGAGCAGGGTGGTGAGGGTGCTGCTTTGGTCGTGATTTATCTACACTGGCACCAGCTGTGCGCTGCGCCTGACTGCGAGCAAGTTGAGCCTTTTTTCGCAATTTATTGTCTTGAAGCTTAGCCGCCAGTCTTGCGCGGACTAAACGGATGTAGCGTTTTGCAATTTGTGGCCCATGATCCCGTTTGTTTGTTAACGCATACATGCGCTTTATCAGGCGGTGGAGGCTCTCACCCTATGTAATGATTCAAGGGTTAACATGTCGAATAACCATAGTCGGCCCACTCACCAGTTGCGTGGAGTACAAATCACTTGGACCAAAAAGCATGATCGTCGGGTAGTAATCGCCCATTGCATGCCACTTGTAGGTATTGAGGTTGAGTGTCTTCTTTTTTTTCGACGACTTGGCTGTGGAAGGAGCAGGGTCCAGTACAGGAATACCGGCAGCAGCTCGAGCAGTTGCCGCACGCTGCTCGCGACGTCCGCGGGCAGCAGCCTCCCGTGGTAGTTCGAAAGTTTCGAACTCAGAACATGTTGTAGTTTCAAACTCGCGAGTAAGGCGACCAATTTCAGGTGTCAGTCGCCTTAGATGTTCGAGGGTTGGGTCTGTGTGCATTCGGAGTTTAGCAAAAGTGTGCCATTCCGCTAAGCGAAAGAGCAGTTTTAGTACTCGTTCATTGTGTCCAGGTGGAAAAAGGCTGTCAAAGGCAGGAATGGCACACTGGAGTAAATCTTCAAAGTCGCGAGCTCCGAGCTTCTTCATTTCAGACGCATTTGTGGCGAAACATCGTATGGTGTCAACTCCAAACCTGGGCATCTGACGGTACCTGCAAAAAATCAAATTTGGGTCCGTGTCAGGGCTTTGTGAAGCCTCACCGTCGGTCAAGTTCAGCAACCAACTCTTGGCCATTTGGCTGCGCGTGTAAGAGCCATATTAGATGGGTAAAGATATTTTCCAGACCCCGAGTTCAAACTCATGCATGAAATCGACAACAAGCATCTGGTGAAGATCAAAGTCATCACCGAGACGCTCAATGAACGCGTTCTGTGCACATTAATCGGATGTATAAGTAATGGTTTATACTGGAAAATATTGATGCTCACCAGGGTTGGAACGGACGATGTTTCTTTGAGAAGAAAGTTGACCTTTTCGGACGCAATACCAAACGCCGAGTTATAGATGAGAGATCTTGCAGCACGGATGGCATTACCGATGTATTTACGGGCCTTGGAAATTCGGGCTGAAATATCCCGGGCAAATCCCATTAGATGCAGCTCGTTCTTGGGGATAAGGCATCGGGGGCAGGGGCAAAGTCCGTTATCACGTATTGTCGCAAGCAGAACTCTACAAGCCGTGAGTAAAATGATCTACATATATAGAGGGAATTTTTACTTCTCCGGGTAATCCGCAGAATAAGTGAAGAGTCGGGGGTAAACCCTCCGCTCAATGCCGTCAGCACATCGGATTACAATGCCATACTTGTAGGCATGGAGAAACTCATCGTCGAGCAGATGCTTCCAGACGGCATGCATCAATTCGCGGCGGCAGTGAGTAAGAATATCTCCCTTTTGAGTTGCCCATTTGGTATGGAATGCGAAAGCATATCCTGGAGTGAATCCGGAAGCTAAAAGGCTATAAGACTAGGATTCTACTCTTCATAGTGTCGATGACTTACTGAGGAACATAGGCACATGGTGTTCAGCACCGGAGTCCGGCTTGATGCGTATGTATTCGAGAGATTTCCAAGAGCATGTAGATTGGCAAAGTTTTGCGGTCCCGAAATTACGAGGTGAGTAGAATCGGACCAGAACATGAGCGCAGCTACGACTTTCTCGAGCTTACAGTTGGGTCATCGGGGGGAAGAGCGCCGCGCCGCCGGATATTGTCATGCTCTTGATGAATGCGTCGGAATTGTATATTTCGCTGAACACGCGGATCTGTGCCGCGCTACTTCGCACCTTGTGGAAAAGCTTGAATGGAGCGAATGAAATGGCGAGAGAGCGGGTCCGCAAAGGCCGCTTGATCACCGACACAAGACTTCGATAATATAAACCAGGAATCGAAATTTGCGGGATGGAACAGTGGTAGATCCAGATGGCACTTCGATGTCAATTTCGGCCTTCTGGAAATCCTTCAGAAGTGGGAAGCGTCCTCGGCATCCTTGTAGCCTGCTTTCCAGTCGATTGGCGTTAAGCTTTCAGCTCCTTGACATTGAAGCGTGGATGAAGGAGTACATCCTGCACGAGAGAATCAGTTGACCGTTGGATTTATTGGTATTGCATTGTTTTGCCAACCCATGAGGAGCGAGGTAGAGAAGTTGCTGGAAAAGGGGACCGATTTTCCAGGGGGCTGACTCATCGGTGCTTCGGGCTCACGAGGAAACTGATTGGATAACTCATCGACGGATATCAAGGAATCCGGATCATAGGTCGGGCGATGGAGGTAGCTACGCCAGAGGCAAAGGTATTTACCGTGGTGTTGAATGTATCTCTGACGATGAGAGTTATGCGGGGTAGGGCGCCCTGTGGTGTATTCTCTTCTGGAGTGTGATTTTCGACTGGAGTTGGGACCTCCGGTAAGATATCACGGTAACGAGCTGGTAAAGGAGCGTTTCGTTTTGCTCTGCCAGTCTGGGTGGCTGGCGGAGGACTTGGTGCAGTAGGAGGACTCTGCGGTACAGGTTCCGGGGAGCGGGCGGAGAAAATGATGATTGAAAGTCGACATCCGGGTCCTGCATAATAAAGTCATTATTGGTGCGAGACGGTCCAGCAGTGTTGCTGGAGGCACCCTGAGAATTCAGACACATATATATTAGCTTTGGAAAACGGTCGTATTCAAGACACTGCGCACGTCCGCCAAGCTCCGAGATTTTCGTTGCTGCAGATTGCTCGTTTTTTTGGATGGATTTCGCTGTCTTGCGCTCAAACTTTTAAACCTCGGAGCGCTTCCTCCCGCCGTGGCCTCCCTCGTGCGTGCTGTAGTGGTGGTGCCCTCGAGAAACTTATGGTATGCTTCACAGACACTCTGGTGTCGGGTGAGGGCAGACTCGGATCCGACAGGGGCTCTACAGCTGGGCGCTCCGCAAAAGAGACTGGCCATGACAAGAAATAGAAGAAGAAATTGGCCGTAGAAAAATTTGTAGGTGCCTCTTGTGCGTCTGCCGTCCTTGGCCTCGAAGGCCATCCCGCCGGCTGCTAGTGAGGGTCGTCTAGGGGTCACTAGCACGGATTCGGAGCCGAGATATCAATTGAATTCCAATATTCAAATTCTACGATCACATGTGGTAACGCGCTGTTTTGTTGATTGTTTGTTATTAGCACGAGATATAAAAGCCGTGCGGCGATTACTGACCTGTTGTTTCCCCCCTCACCATCCCACCCCCTCGTCCACTCAAAGCTAGCTTCCACTACCTACAACTCGACCCGTCATCAGTTGCCATGCCCTCTAGTCGCAACCCAAGGGCCTCCTCCCTTCTCCGACCATCACACCTCCGCGACGCCGCCATTCCAGCACGGCGCGTCACAGCTCAAGGTCTCGCTCTCCAACACGCAGGCAGCCATCGTCCCGCACCGCAATGCGTGACTGCTCATCGTCTGGCTCTCCGACACGTCGCTCATCATCTGGCTCTCCGAGACGTCACTCATCGAGTTCAGCCCGCGACGCGGGACACGACGACAACATCGATTATAAAGCCGCCTACAATGCCCTGCGTGTGACCCATGCAGCCCAGAAGAAGAGGAAACGTACCGAGTTCGTGGCTTGTTTCATCTAAACTGGCTTACCACTGATTGAAGTCAAGAATGTCGACCAGTACCCAAGCCCTTGGTCGTGGAATTCGCAAGCTGGCCGCATTGTTCGGCGAGGTGTCCGCCATTGTCACGGACGCCGAGGCCTATGAGCTTGACCCATATCCAGACGACGACGACATCGACGAGTTATCCCCTGACCTTACCGAAGCAGAGCTGAAACATTTAGAGGAAAAGCGCGAGTGAGTGCGCTGCCGATCGGGCTTCCTCGGAGCTGACATGCACTTCGGCGTAGTTGCGAGAGAAACCATGAGGCTTATATCTAGATCAAACGCCTCGTTCCCAATCTCAGTTACAGGTTGACTAACAGTGAACCCGAAGACCTGATAGCGTTCTTCACCATTGTACGTGTCCACTTAACCAAAGTTCTTGATGTTGAATACCCAGTAGATTCAAAAAGGTGCAAACGACGCCCGTAGTGACGACCTTGGAAGGCTCACAAGCTGCATGGGTAACTGGCTGAATCAAGACCGCGATGCCCCGGAGGTAAAGGTGTTTGACCACACTCCGTCTATCTTGGTCCCCGGCCCAGATGGTGGACTTGTAGAGGTGAAGCAGAGAGCCCCCCTTTTCAATCCGACGGACCGCAGCATTCGGGGTCTTCCAAACGACATATCGGGTGGCCTACTGTCCACGATCGACGATGATTGGAAAGATGCACAGCGCGTTGTTTGTTGTGGTTGTTTGATCTAGTTGCTGACTCATCTTTCTTGGCAGTGTCCGCGATGGTCTTCGCTCTGGTGCTCGTCCATTCAATACCAGTTACTATGCCCGTTTGTTCTACGAGGGGTTCGAGGGTAACCCTGAGGATGTCGAAGCCGGCTTCTTGAAGAGTCGCTACCTTGTCAAGGTACGTATAAGGAGTTTTTACTTCGATACCCGATTCACTCACAAATGCACCATGACAGGGATACAAGGCCTGCTTCACGGCTCCATCATCTGTGGACAAGGACGACGACGAGAACACCCCACCTTCGAAGAAGGTCAGAGGTGGCCGAACTATCCGCAAGGCTGTCGCCGACATCCTTCGCATGAGTGGGAAGGTTACACCCCGCTCCATCGGATATGTCGCAATCCTCGTATGTATACCCTCTTGTCCTGGCTTCTCCAAGGCTCACTTCAAATCTAGGAACACTTTTCGTTGACTAACGCTAGTCAATGGACCCCAGTCTACTACGGCTTGTCGTATCCGCAAATGTACAATTTTATTGTCGATTTCTTCGAAGCTCCCAAAGCAGGGACCAAGGCCAGAGAGCGCGCTGATGACCTCCTCACCTGGTGGAATAAGTACGTCGCCACCGTTGTTTGATGATCGTCATCTGATTGTATTCCAGGAAAGTCTTCCCAACCCACGCTTCCTCTGCTGCTACCCAGCTCACCTCGATCACATCCAGGTCCAGGCTCAGGGACCAACGCGCTGCAATGGAGGCCTAGTACTGTGTCATATATTATTCTTTCCACACAAATCTATATATTTTTTCCAATTTGTCTACACCGTGCATTGAATATTCGCGAATCGAAAGGATATTATAGCAGCCCGAAAGGATACAAACGGGTCCTTTAGGACTGTGCTGACGGTAGCTCGCAAGCAAATACAAGACTCATACCTGCCAGACGGTCAACCCGTAAGGATACTGCCTGCCAGACGACCACTCTGTAAGGGTGCTACCCACAAGACGACCAGCTCATCAGACGCCATCCGCGCTGACGGATCTCTCTAGCTCCTTTAGACCCATAATCCGGCAGCATCAGCTGGCTCATCAGATTATGTCACCTCACAGCGCTGATGGCGATTATCCAGCATTATGAGGCCGGATCGGTGAGGTGCTGACTTCCTGATGGATGTCACGATCAGCATATAAGAGACGTCACGTCACGATCGCCCACCGTCGCCTCGGCTGTTGTTCTTTTCGTCCATTGTCTACTTTCTGGAATCTCGGTTGCATATACAACGGGATAATAAGGAGGCCCAAGCTCTCCCCCGGGAAACAACCGTTTCCTTTTCTCTCTGATGACGGAGTGGCCACACCTTGTACCCGAACAATAATGGCCACACTCCGTTATAAACCTCATCGTCCGAGCTGATCTCGGCATGTCTTTCGTTCTCCTCTGCAACATCAAGGCCAAAATCAACTTTTGAGAATATCGTAGGTGCTCGAGCACAATTTGTTGCCCTCCAAAACACTATCGACTATGTGCTGGACCCGCTCTCTCTGTTGTCGGTGCCCCGCTTCATTCCCATGGCCACAGTCATTAGCATTTGGGCGAAGTCCCCGAAGAAGACGACCGCGTGCACAATTGAGTTTGTATTTCGTTTCCTTGCCCTGTGGAACGTCCCACTAAACGTCTCGTTAAACAATTCAGATATTCCTTGCAATCCTTGGCCTGGATACCAACCGCTTAATCATGTCCCACCGCCTCACATCAGAGATCCACATCCCCCTCCTGCTTGGGCGACACCTCGTCATGTCCATTTTCACCAATCGCCACCTCCCGTATACGTCGCAAATCCTCCAACGCCGGTCGTGCCGATGGTGCCTTTTATTCCGGCGTTCCCCTCACCTCCGCAACAATGGGTCGTGCCGCAACACCAATGTGTCAGCCCCGATCTATGCAGCCCCAGAGGTGTCTTCCCGCACCTTGACTGGGACATCACCCGGTTCCCGTCTTCTGCCGAACGCTGCACCTCCCCGCACTCCAAGACCAAGGCCACATTGGACGGAGCCGCGACGTTTCCGCCAACGAACCTGATCACTCTCTCTTTTGCCGACAACCCGGTACTCGGGCACTGGGAGCGGCAGTGGGGCCCCATCTTCGCGCGTGGGCAGGGCCTGCATCCCGTGACCGTTGAGAATGTGCTGGACGCGGTATACCAGTACTTCAACCAGCCGCTCAGTCCAGCTGACTTCGCGACGACTTCAACTCACGCCTGGGGGCTCATCTCGGACTCGTACCGCCGTCGGCTGCCCCGGTCGCCCAATCTGCGGGCGGTTGATGAGAGACGCGGCGCTCTGCGGCTTGACGTCTTGAACGGTGCTACAAAGTTCTCTGGATTGCAATGTATTGGACGTGATTACTTCCAGTTGAACCTTACAACGTAGGAATCCGCGTCTCTGACCCCGTTTGCATTCGCTATTCTTTTTCTTGTTTTTTTTTGGATCCACGAACGTACTCTCAAGTACCACGAACTCGTCACGTCCAGAAGATAAAAGCTTTATGGAGTGTATATACGTATCTAGCTATTACGATAATGATATAATACTGTACTTAGGATTGAAATAAACAGCTAAAAATTGAAGCGGGTGGTCTGAACTAGCATTCGGTGTATACCTCTTTCATCAGCTTCTCCGAAGCATGGAAGGCGCGGACGCCTTTCTTGCTGCAATTCTGACACGGCAACGTGAGACCGTACGTGCATTTGTTGCTGAATTGACACTGTCAGCTAGGAAGTGAATAGATGCACAAAAGGTCGTTACCATAATTTACAGTGCCATTGTCGCCAGCGTGCGCATTCATTACAGATTGCACAGTGTGAGCTATAGCGGGAAAATAAGAAAAGATTGTACGATAGGCATGTCAAGAACATGTCGTACGTGCACGTTCCATCGACAAGGTCACCGCGACAGAACGAGTAGAAGAACCCGTAATCTTGGGGCTGCAGCCAATGCTTAAAACCACGACGCCTCTGTTAAAAGACAAACCAGGAGATAAGCCAGAGATACAAAACCCAGATTGCAGACGCACCAGAGCCTGTTGCTCAACGACACTCAGATCTTGATAAATTTTCGCTTGCTCCGCATCCTCGTCCGTGGCCCATGTCTGTGGCTCCCTGCCCCATCCACGCAGGGTCCTCTGCCACATCTGATCCTGCGACGCCTCCCACCAAAGACGCGCCCCGTCAGGTCTCTTGGAGTTCTCGCGCATGATCTTGGTCACCAGACAGGCGCTGATGCGCTCCGGCCTGTCCGCAGGGTCTGGACCAAATATGTACGAGAGGTCGTTCATATTGTTATTGCACGAGCCCGGCTGGCGGGAGCACAGACAGTCACCCTTGCACGCGAAACCACCTTTGTGGCAGCCACAGCGCGCCGTTCTGCACGCCGCGGCGCTTTTGCATGTGCAGGTCTCATCCAAGCTGCGTTCCTACGCGTTAAAGGTCAGCCGCCTCGTTTTACACGCGTCGGACGCGAGATCAAGTACAGACCACTTTTCTTCGCTCCTTTAAATCCAGGCGGATGAGTGAGGTGAGATGCGTGATATTTCTCGAAATACTTACCGCTTCATAGACAGTCTCAGTGATGCTTTCATCGGAGTTTGAGGCGTAGGGGTCATCATAAACAGCTTGGAGTGCGGCCATCGTCGTGGTTAGGTCAAGGCGCGTTATGTCACGTATGCGTGATCCCGCCATAAAGGCGGATCACGGCATGTGACCCATCCAGTGACAAACGCGTCCTCTATAAAATCTCAGAGTGGAACTGAAGTACTGAAGGAGGTCTCGTTCGAAGAAAAAAATCACAAAAAAGAACCAAAAAGAACTCGTATATTAGCCAATGTGCGGGAATCCAGATAGCAATCAGAGCCAGAACATCGCAGGTCGTCAGCATGCGTCAGCAGTCGTAAACAGTCCAATAGTAGGTATACGTAGCGGGGTTTCATCGTAGTGGCTGTAAAACAGACACAGTATCATGGTATGTTGTGCGTGTTGGTGATCGTGAAAGAGATATCAACAGGAATAAAGGGAACGAAGCGGAGGTGGAAGACATCGCAGATCGTCAGGTAGCGTAATATTATAAGTACATGGTCAGGAAAAGATGTGGGAAATGGGACGGATGGCAAAAGAAATGGACGTAGATGGGTATCATATATCACGGAAGATCATAGCGGCAGCAGGGGAGGGTCGAGGAGCGGAGGGGAGTGAATAAAACATGAATGGCGAGCCGGAAAGAAGTGAGTGAGTCGTGGCATAGCACCGAGAGCCACATATGCATACGCGCCCGTGGAGCGCGACCTCACCGCCGGCGCACGGCGCCCAGCCCGCGGCGCACCAGCACGCGCAGCACGACCGCGCACACGCCTAAGCCCACGAGGAGCACATACGACGGCAGCGCGCCGATCGTCGTCGGTCCCACCCACTCCTCCCGACCCTCACGCGCACCCTCCGACGGAGCGAAGAGCGCGAGGAGGCGCCGCGGGTCGAACGCCGCGAGGGTGGCCAGTGCCGACTGGCCAGCGGAGGTCGAAGGGGCGGAAGAGGCGGTGGCGGGAGCGGTGGATGGGGACGGCAGCCGCGCCTCCATCTCGCCCACGCGCCGCTCGACGTCCTCGAGGCGGCGGCGAAACGTGTCCACCATCGCGCGGAGCAGGTCCGTTTCCTGCTGCCGGGCCGTTTCTTTTTCTTTTTCCTTCTCCAGTGCGACGGCCCTCTCTTCCTGCTCCCTCGCCCTCGCTGCCGCCTCTTGTTCCCTCGCCTCCTCCGCTTTTGCCCTCGCCTCCTCCGCCTTTGCCCTCGCCTTCTCCGCTTTTGCTTTTGCCTCCTCCGCTTTTGCTTTTGCCTCCTCCGCCTTTGCTTTTGCCTCCTCCGCCTTTGCTACTGCCTTCGCCGCCTGCTCCATCGCCCTCTGCTCCTTCTCTGCCTTTCCGTCGTCCTGCCCACCCTCTGCATCCGTAAACACGGCCCCAACTGCGGGCGCACCCGCCGGCACCCACTTCACCGTGCGCCCCACCATCCCCTCCTCCGCCTCCCACGCGTGCACGCCCCCGTGTGCGTGCGGCTGAGCGGGGAGCGGCCGCCCGTGTGGCTTATCCTGTCCCTGTCCGTCCACCTCCCCCTCGTCCTCCCTCTCGCGCTCCTCCCGCGCTCCCCCCACCTCGTTCCGGCTCCGGCGCCCCTTGCTCCGGCGCCAGCTGCCCCTCTGCGCCGGCGCCGGCGTGGGCACCGACTCGAGCGCAAGCAGCTCCTCAACCGTCATCTCCTCCTGCCCGCCCTCCCCTTGCGCCGGGATATATGCCGGCTGTCCCTGATGCCCGCGCACCGTCGCGCCCGTGTCGTCCGCACGCACCGTCGCGCCCAGGTCTACCTCCTCCTCCTCATCGAATGTGTCCGGCCGGCGCGGCAGCGCACGTCCGCCGGGCCTGACCGTGGCCCCCACGGCGCTGCCGTCCTCGCTCCCGCTCGCGCTCCCATTTCCGGCTCCCCGCCTCCGGAAGCCGCTCCCCTCGCCCTCGCTCTCGCTCCCGCTGTTCTCGAACGAGCGCACCATTCCCTGCACGCGCCCGTTGCGGAAGCGGTCCTGCGGCGGCGGCGATGCGCGCTCGGTCGGGCTCTCAGGAGGATGGTAAGTCGACGAGAAGGGTGTTTTCGATATAAAGGGCGACCGGGAGGCGAAGGGCGACGTGCTGGGTTGCGCCTTCGACTGCGGCGTGCCGTCGTCGCGGCCCATGCGCGTAGGGCTGAGACGGGTGGGGCTTGAGCTTCCCATCCTGGTGGGACTGCCGCTAATCATGCGCGTCGGGCTGCCACTCCCCATCCGCGTGGGGCTCCCGCCGCCGAACGCGAACGGATCTTCGGACGCGGCGTCGAGCTGGCCCTTCAGCACGCCCTGGCGCAGCGCGTGCGCGGCGGGGTGCAGCGCCGGCGGGGCGCTGTTAGGAGGAAGAAATTGTTAGTAAAGAAACAATTGAGACGAAAAGAAAGAATGCAATGGAGTGCTCAAAAGGCGAGCATGGCGACAGAAAAGAGGGGGAAAGAAGCGGGAAGACCGGGTGGACCAAAGACATGGGAGAAATAGCAAAAGAGATATGGAGAAGAGCGTGCGAGTGCGGTCACGATAACAGGCGGGGCTGACTGCCGCATGCAGGAGTGGGAGTTGAGTGTGGCTGACTGCCCCTCCCCTCGCAAATCGGATATGGCAAGAGTACATCAAGAGCCCGCGCGAGGAGGAAGATGATGTGGACGGGGCAAGGCGATGGGAGGCGAGAAGGGGGAAGGAAGATGAAGAAGGGGAATACCGGGAAAACGCGCTTCAGTGGCGGAAAACAGGTAGAGCAAAGAGTGGGGAATGTGGAGGGAACGGGAGGGGGGGGGGGGGGGGAGAGGAAATTAGATCTTAGGGAATCGGGAGCCAAGCAGAGGAAATCGCCGTCCAGATTAGGTGAAGGGCATCGCACGGGAAAGGAAAGGTACAGAAATCGCGTTGGAATGGTGTGTGCGATGCGGAGAAGGGAGGAAGCATGAAGTGGGACTGCAAGGGATGGCAGGGGATGGAGAGACAAAGAAGATGAATAGGCGACGAATTACTACAGTAAAGAGATGCGGAGCAACAGGGGCGACCCCAGTGTGCACAACGAGAACCCAAGGATGAGAACCAGGGAGAAAGAAAAAAAAGGAAACAAGAGGAACAAGACAAGCGCTCACCCCATCGCAACCAGGTCCTCCTCCGTCAAACGCATGAACGCGCGCCCACCAATCCCGCGCTGTGCGGCCCACTCGCCAGCCTCGCGGGACACCGTTGTGCCCAGGTGTGCTGCGAGTTGCACAGAGGTCCAGCGTTTCGGGGAGATATCACCGTTGTTCTGGTTCCCGTTCACGTCCCCATTCGCACCCGCACTTTTGGGCGGGATAGGCAGCGCACGCGGCCCCTGCACGCCCCCGGCACCGCCAGGGAGATGCAGGTCATCGCTCGAGCTGAGGCTGCGGCTGTAGCGGTGTCCGCGGTACGCCTCGCGTTCGCGACGCGGACTCGGGCTCTGGGACGGCGACGGCGGGACGTAGTGGTGGCGTGGCGGCGCGGCGCTGCTGGAGGTCGAATTGGAGCGCGAGAGGAGGGCGGTGGAGGTGGTCTTGATGGGATACGGGTGCGCGTTGCTGAGCGTGGTCGCTGGCTTCGGCGGCGAGTGCGGCCGCGGGAACGCGAAAGACGACGACGCTGGAGAGACGCTTGTCATCGTGGCCGACAGTGAACAGCTGAGAGCCTGGGATCAGACAAAAGGAGATGTATGGAAAGCCGGAGCACCACGCTCATAAGCGAGTGTTGCCGTCAATATCGCATCAATGCCGGGCGATGGCCGCATCGGACCCCAAAAGCAACAAGCTAGAAGCGGTTGTGCTCACTGCTTGTGGGGAAGGCAATGCCACGGTCGAGCTCTCGAGCTTTCAAGATCTCACGAGCCACCGCACCATCTCCGGGAAAATGCCGCCCATGAATATTTTCAGTTGTTATATTGGGCTTCCTGCAAACATCCGTCCTTTCCACGCACGCCTCAGCACCACGAGTCGGTGGTGCATAGTCCAGCACTCTACTACCTTCTTCCTGGCTACCTGAAAGACTCGCAAACTCAGAAATTGATACTCCCGGGCCGGCAGCGTGCAATGCTGCCCGTGTTGTGATTTTCTGAATGATTATCTTGGGTTCCCAAGGACCGTTACCTTTATACCAGCTCATGCCTACATCGGAGGCATTTCATGCCATCCGCGAATTCCGTTGCACCATCTTGATCGTTAGTCGTATGCAGGCTCCTCATTTTCTGCCTATGGTTTACCTCTCTGAGCCTCATCCCCGTGCCCGTGCTTTGTTGCCGCTGACTCCATCTATTGCTCTTCATATACCTGCCTACTTACTGCCCAGTGTAACGAGCAATACAATCTGTATTTCATTATTCTTCAACTATTCCTGGTTTCCCTGAGATATTTCTAGGGCAAATGTTAGTTCTGTTTTGCATCAACTACTACTCAGTAAACACTATCTACTGATTCTCCTACCAAATTATGGTTCCATCCTGAAGAAGAAATGATCCTCCTTCCTCTTTGATCATCTATGAGCCACACGAATTGTTTTGTCACCTATTGCAAGCCGGAACGACACACTCATATTTAAGTCTTACCCCATTCTTTGTTTGATTGATCAATGACTCGCTTCTCCTCAGCTTTGGCCCTGTACTCAACTGAAAGTAATTTCTATCCGCCGTGGCACGCGGCGCCAAACTTCATGCACTCCGTCATTCGACTCAACTTTATTCCAGATGTAGAAATTCTAATCCGGCGTTGTTAATTTGGATGTAATAAGTCAGATCACACATTTTCTTCCAGAATGCTAAAAAGTAGAAGAGTGAGGCAACAGTGTATGTACGCGTCGAGTTTGAGTCCTTTATGTGGTGTCTGAGTTTTGGGGTCCATAACGGCCATCACCCGGCATTAACGCGAGATTGATGCCAACACTCGCTTACGAGCATGGTGCTCCTAGAGATGTGGATCGGCCCGGAGGTGGCCTGATCTTCGGACCCGGGCTCGACCCGGGCCGCTTGGTTCGATTTGGGAGACGCAAGGGAGGTGCAGTTAACGCTGAGTGCTGAAAGGTACCTCAGATTATCGTCGATAGAAGCAAAGTGAAATGGAGTGATTCTAAGCCTTGGTAGATCTCATGGCGATCATCGGAGTCCCACAGGGACAAGGGGTTCGATTCTGTAAGGGTCATGGAATTCCCCTTACATTCAGATCTCACCTACCTCACGACTCTGTATGACCTCGTATGCTTTCCTACTTATTTTCCTCTTCACAGCCATTTACTTACCTATTCGAGTATTTTGACATCATACGGTTCATGTGTTCTCACTTATATGGACTGGCTCTGTACTTGGCCTCTTTGTTGAATCAACACCAGTATTGGCCTTTCCTCTGGATTTCCCTTCATTCCTTTGGATTTCCGGCCCTGTGGCTTCTTATTTCCTTGACCGTTACAGATTCCTCCACAAGGCACAATGCCCAAATCTCTGAGTTTTTGCTTTCAAGCCCTACACCACCCATATTATGCCACATTTATTTAGTATAAAATGAAGTACGAGAGTCTTGGTAGATCATGTCAATTATCCTTTGTCTTGGCAACATCCTGGTTAACGTTTGGATAAAGAAGAAAAGGGCTAGAAGGCAGAGTTTCAATTCCTCCACAACGCACACCTCAAATCTGACATGGTTTTTATTTTATGCCTGAGTGAGAGTCGTCTTACAGCTGTGGCACATGCGAAATGAGTTATGAGAGGATGTCATCCAATCCCATGCCTTTTGCATCTTCATTCGGGGGAAGACAGAGGTTAATTCCCTCCCCATGGCACTGCCGGAATTCTGGATCTCATGCTTGTTTTCAAATGTATGTAGTATGTAGATTCGATTGCTCGCCGTCTGTCACGATACATGCCCACATTAATACCCAAAATTCCGAAGTTGGCACTGTACGTTTTCGAACAACACCTTCCTTTCAACAAGTTTGTTTCTCCAAGATACCACATTTGCATCTTGTTCCAACAACGCCCTGCAGTTTTCCGAAGCAGCGGGAGTACCGAGCTGGAGCCTGGCGACAAGCAACGGTTGCAGGTCCTCACCAATCGCCTTGACAAATTTCAGGTCGATCAGGGATGGAATTATGTCAATAATGCGCTAGCAGATAGATAAATTGGCTGGGAAACCTACAGCGAGGATTTATGAAATGAACCTTGTAGGAGACCTGGAAGTATGAGCATGTTTCAGCAAAGACTTCCAGCTCTGATTCGAATCCATCCCCAGGATTGAGGTGTCCCAAGTCCTCCTCCTTCAGGTCTGTGTATCTGAACTCAGCCAATGTGGCCAACACATTATTCAGCACGGGTGTGGGCAGAGCAGCCACCTCAACAGTGCTCTGCAATCACTTGCTCTTCATGGAAGGTGTCAATTGGGGAATATTCTTGATAGGGCAAGGAGCAGCCTTCACAATGCTGTCCCTATTGGATCCCAAGGAGGAGTATGCACTGTCCTCGTCTATACCGGATTTGGTGTGAGGTGTCGTTGGGGGTGATTTTTCATTGTTCTTACAGCTCTTTGCAGAACTTAGGGTGCGGCCGATTTTTTTTTTCCTTTTTGAGCTGTTTTTAATCATTTCAACCAGAACAGCTGTTCTGACCTCAATTCTCAGTGTACGTTTCTGAAAACTATATGAGCAGAATCACACGACAATTCCGCAGGGCATGACATCCTCAGAATCTTTCCATACCGCAGGTAGTAATC
This sequence comes from Mycena sp. CBHHK59/15, assembly GCA_029204085.1. Lineage (NCBI taxonomy): Eukaryota > Fungi > Basidiomycota > Agaricomycetes > Agaricales > Mycenaceae > Mycena > Mycena sp. CBHHK59/15. The sequence continues at coordinate 238,189 of JARGXW010000154.1, read as the reverse complement.
ATAATATATTATTTTACATGTTTTGCGGAGATCATCTCTTGTGTTGTGATTTGAAGGTTGTGTGGGATGTTGTATGGCTCTAAAAACACTTATTTGGATGGCGGAGGGCACATCATCCTTGTAATTGAGGTATGGCACCTGGAGCGCGTGAACAGTGGACTTGAAGCTGCGAAATATTCCTACAGTCTAGGCCTTATATATCTGTGTGCTCTATCCTCCAGCGAGTGAACCAATTATCAATATTCTGACTTTGAAGTATTTTCGAGAGATTACATGCCTCAGATCAGCTCTGTGCATCCCCGTCTGGCGAAGCGACACGACCCAATGTGATCACAAGTGCAGTCACATGCCTGAAATCGTTGTGATCGAGTCATCTCATGGTGCTGTACAAGGAGTACAAGAGCAAATCCCAGCCGTGGGACTCCTCCAGGACACTCCATATAATGATAATGGGTGGTTTCTCAGCTCATTCAATCATGGATCACACAAATACACAGAGCCTGAGCTGTACCTATATTCTGCTTGTTCAAGTCCACTGTTCATGTGCTCTGGGTGCCATACCTCAATTACAAGGAGATGTGCCCTCCGCCATCCAAATAAGTGTTTTTAGAGCCATACAACATCCCACACAACCTTCAAATCACAACACAAGAGATGATCTCCGTAAAACATGTAAAATATATATAAAACATGTAAATAATATATTATGATTACTACCTGCGGTATGGAAAGATTCTGAGGATGTCATGCCCTGCGGAATTGTCGTGTGATTCTGCTCATATAGTTTTCAGAAACGTACACTGAGAATTGAGGTCAGAACAGCTGTTCTGGCTGAAATGATCAAAAACAGCTCAAAAAGGGGGAAAAAAATCGGCTGCACCCTAAGTTCCGCAAAGAGCTGTAATAACCCTCCCCACCGCTTCAGAGAACAATACCGCCAAGGGCTTCTGGCCAGAGCACATGTCTTTATATTCCCCAAGCCATTTTTCACGTGTTGTGGAGAGATAGTGCAGACTTTGGGTATACTATTGATCACCCTCATCTGCAAGATGATGGTCATGTGCAAGATTTGAATTTACTGCTCTCAATACTGGTCCAATGGCTTCGAAAAAAAAGATGGAGTAGGCTAAGAGGATGTAGATCTGTACTCATAAAATTAATAGAGTGAATGGAGATGATTTGGGGTCAGGAGAAAACCAATAGTCGGATCTTGATGGGATTGATCGCCCCGCCAAATTCCCAAGTAAAAAATCTTGCACATGTGGGCATCATCTCGGCAACTTCACAGTGGCCTAAATATTGCCTCGAAAATTAAGCGACCTCAGATTCCTAATTTACATATGTTACAAATGGTGCATGAAAATCCCGAAGTTCAACAAGCTACATATGCAAGTGTACAGAGCCTCAGAAAGTGCCATCAAAATGGTCTTGCACAAGGGGGTGATCGATAGTAAGGACTCAGCTCCGCTTCAAGGATCGTGCTGAGGAGGGAAAGGTGTGATCTTGGATTATCTCTGTGATCACAGCTCTGCGAAAAGGATTAGCATAATATCTAACCTTCGACAAGTAGAGCGAAACTTGCTTCAGGAGTGCATTAAACTTTTTGTATTGCCTCCCCGCAACCTTCCTAGATTGAAAATGATTTCTGAAGTCTCGGCGCACACTTGCTCAAAGCAAGCCTCGACTTGAGTCATCCAGGTTGCTTGAAAACCCAGGATCAGTGTCACCTTCGCGTCATAGGGTACCATCCTGGGGAGCTCTCGTGCTATGAATCTGATGAAATGAACCATGAGTCCAGCGGCATTTTGTAAGAACAATCTCTTCACCTGGTAATGAGTTCTCGTACATCGTCAAGATATATTTTATTGTCTAGTTTGACTCTCGCAAAGGTCTCTTTGTTGTCGGGGAGAATATCTAAATCGCTTCGAAAGGGAATAAATGCTGGTGCAGTTTTCTGGATGGCTTTCTTGAAGTCTGCATAAGCCACACAATTTTTGTGTACCAAACCGCCGCTTTCTGCGCCGCCTTGGATACATCGTCCGACATCAGTGTTGAATTTGTTGATTATGTTCAACCTATGGGTGATGGAATCGGCATCGGGAGCCGGCGGGAGTAAAGCAAGCTCAGCTTTACATTTGGCAAAACACTCTGTGGTTTCGGTTTGAATGGTTGGAAGCCAGCTGTCAATCAACGTGTGCAGAAGGGGCACTTCTGGACTGACACACCGATTGTTAATTATTTCGATCAACAATTTGCTCAGGGTGTTCACCAAATTGGTGATTCCAAAATGATGTTTGTGCTGAGAAGCCGCCCATGGCGTGGTAGTCGAAAAGAATTTGGATTCTACAGACTGGGGATCTTAGCTGTAGTCACGACTTCTCGTTCGGCATCATTGGGTTGACGTGTACAAAAGTAACTGTGCATGAGTGAGTGCTGGCAGCCCTCGATGATGTCCAACCACAAATCACGCTTCTTTTCGGTGCCTGGATCTAACATATCTGGTTTCGTTAGCACACCTGAATAACACCTGGTCAGACTTAAGCTCAGAGCCACATGATTAGTACAAACTGATTGTCTCAAGTCCCTGAGGGTCTACATTGTGAGCTAGCTGGAGAGCTTTCAGATTTTCAATGTGTCTGGAGGATTTGCATGGGTAATAGCCTTATAATCTTAAAATAGATGTCAGATGGACTAACCAGTCATTGGTAATGCTACCAGAATTAGCATTTCCCTCGAATATGCGATAACACCATTTGCTCAAGCATGTTGACTGTACTTCGGTCAGCATTCTGGATTATACCTTGAGGGAATTCAGGAGCAGGAAAGTGTTTTCATTCGTTCGATGTTACCTGGCAGATCAATGAAGTCTATGTCAGTCAACCCCAGCCCTTGGAGATCAACACAGACCACATTTTGGGAAAAGGGGATCGACTGGGGTGTGGGTCGGATATCATCAATTGACATCCTCAAAATCTTCCTGGTCGAAATTTTAGGATTGAGAATCGCGAATTGCACCTGCTGTAAATGCTCTTCGACTTTGGACTTGTCCGTGATTGGTTTGCTGAACGCAATCTCCTCAACATTACCAAGACGTTCATTGCTTCGCATCAAATTCTGGACGATGAAATATTTTACAAGACCAGGTTGAGTTCGAAGCTAGTCTGCATTCCTTTGGGCATCGAGTGCATGTGCCGACGTTGCGCGGAACATTGATCTAGAACGGTGTCTGAGGTTGTTGGTATAATGAAGACAGTAAATTCGCACCCCAGATATTGCTTCTACAACGTTTGATTTTCCTGTAGTATTCATCTGGAACTTCAGCTATAATTGGCATCTACATGGCTTTGTTTATGAACCTGCGATTTGGTTTCCAATCACCATGATACTAGGAAGGTCTAGCTCAGCTTTTCCACTGATCCAATTCCAAAGTTAATCGGGATAAGATGGGTATCAAATACGACGACACTACCCAACTGCTCGAATCTGCTTTACCAAATCCACTGGCAAGACGAGCGGCAAATCAACTATTGGATATCTGGCCGAGGCCAGAGTTGGCCATTCCAGAAGTTGGAGAGAAGCCATTCCGGCTCATTTCACCCGCAGCAGAGAAGCTTGGGAAGGAGTCTGAAAGATAAAGAGAGAAAATCTCAAACCGTAAAAATCTCAAGCTGTCACGGTCAGGTGGTGTGACAGTCGCGTAAGTTGGACACTGGACAGGTCTTGAAGCTTGAAGCTTGACGACGCGTAAATATTCGTGGACCTTTTCGGTGACAATTGGAATTTTTTAGTGAATACGAGTAAAGTGATGAATGAAAATGAAATGATCCGGGAGATGACCATATTTCGAATGGGAGCTGAGGCCAGAATCGGTCAAAGGGCAGGTGGTAAAAGCAGACAAAAATGATCGTATACGGTGTAGGAAAGAGACGAAGTCTCTTGAATCAGCCATATATACCCCCCAAATTTCCGTTACATTGCTACATGAGAAAATGTGTGCCTAGATGAAATTAATATCATTCCTGTGTACCCAGAGACTCCAATTGCAAGACCTACGTTTGCCCTCTAATCCTTGGGAAGGGTGATGCGTTCGCAGGGTAAAGAAAGTAGTGTTCGCCCAAACCCGAGTCGTGGAAGAGCCTGTGGTTTCATGGTAGTACAGTGTGCTTGACTGCGCTGAGATATCAGGGCTGAAACCCATTACTGAGTATGGCAGGACGATGGACACGATGTTAACTCACCATGCACGCCTGTCAGAAATTTCTTCAATAATTTGTACCCGATAACAAAAGTTCTTGCAATGCTGGCGGTTGGGATGAACTTGAATGTGCTCAGTTTCAGGGTAGCGCCAAGATCTTGCCCTTGAGTAATGCCGATATAGGATCCTAACAAAAGGAAAGTGAATGCACTTGAGATCAGCGCAAAACGTAGAGACATTATTTTATGTCGAAGGTCGCCTCTGGAGTGTTGTGTTAAATTGAGAATGAGAACAAAGAACCCGATAACCAGGGTCGCACATGCCGTTGCTGGCCCCAGTATCAACACGAAAGGGAAGCTGATGCGGCAAAGAAGACAAAGGGATCGATAGAAGCATCCTGCTGACGATCTGTTTTGGTGGGGGTTTTCATCCGAAGCCGTGGTCGATGTTGGCCTCTGCGTGAATTGTGAGAAGATTTTCACCGATACAAGACGAAGCATCCGATATCGCTGGCTCGTGTTCGACACAAGTTCTGACAACATCAAACAGAATTCAAAAGTGGTCTGGCCCCGTATTATTTTTACTTGTCTTTCATAGAATTGACAGCGAGGTTCAGATCGAGTTGATTCCCAGTCTCAGTCGTGACTTCTGATTCTGAGGTACCACTGGGAAAATGGCACAGAGGGCAATTCTCACGCCCACTAGATCAGGTTCACAAGGTCCCTGGTCGTCAAAACCCCGGGCACTTCTGTGGGCGTCAAGACAACGTAGCATCAGGTTCCCGGAGTAGACTTGGATTCTCTTGCGTTCAAGATCGTTTAATGTACAACAACTGTTACATATGAAGTATTTATGTTTACTTTCGAATGTTTGAGCCTCAACCGATGGGGGCAAAACAAGGGAGTGATCAACGTACCGCACCACTCGTTCAAAGGTCGCTGTACTGGTTATATCCGTAATACATCGCTCCTCTGCGAGGCCCGTGATAATCTGATAACAATTTCAATTTACGCAACAAGAGGGTAAAGCATCGAACACGCACAAGTCGTGGTATCGCGCTGCGGGCTCACACCCGCCACACCAGATATGTTGAGATACCCGCCCACCGTAGTCCTAGCGCCAGAGCCACTGGTAGGTGTGGCAGCAGTGGGCCACTCCGCGCGACAGTAAATACATGTGAGTTTTGAGCCTGTCTTGGCTGAAGTTTGTCTCCCTGATCCGCAATAATCAGAGATCATCACTTGGAAGGTAGAGAAATATGAACATTGAGAAAAGCACTCTCCGTGCACGGCGTTACCACACTCTTGGCAGAAAGTGAGTGATCCCTCAGCGACGCCATGCATTTTGTCGTAGCAGATCGGACAATCATCGTCCTCGCCGGGAATCCGTTTCTTGGGCGACGCTTCAGGCGTAGAGGGGCCAGTTAATTTACCGGTGGCGCGAGCGTAAGCTTCTCGAATACGGGGATGTGCTAAGGCGTTGGGTGCCAAAGGGGCTTCTTCGAAGATCTTTACGAGTTCGCTCGTTAGGAGGGCTCTGAAAGGACAGTGAGCGGCATAAGACGAAGGAGGAAACAATACGATATACTTTTGATACCATAGTCCAGACGCATAAGTGACTTGTAGAACTGCAACGAGGGGTCCAATCATGTTGCGAATTGGCTACGGCTAAATTCATACCTTTGAGGTAAATAAACAGCTTCACGAAGGTCTTTCAGATTCTACTAAAGATGCAGAAAAAGTAGGAAGACGGACGATATGTTTGCAATGGTTGCCCTTCCGTGCATCAGGGCCTATCGAACTAACTTCTAGGATGTCCAGAGGTTACGATATAGACGGAATACTCACAGTCGCAGCTCGGCTTGTGTTGTATTGTCACTGTGTATACCTGAGGGCGGGCGTCTTGGTTATTTTAGGTCAGAAAATCCAAGCATGCACGGACATTTCCGGTCGATCCCAAGACTTGAAATTCCTCTTTCAATTCACCTGGCACACGCTTCCTGTCCACCATAAAAAACCTGTATTCCTGTAAGAACTCTAACCCTGATTACGACCTAAATCTGGTAACAGACCGTTGCGTCATAACTCTCTCGACCCGATCCAGGATGTTCTGGGGGCACTTCTTTTTATAAATTGCCCCACGTTTTTCAGGTGAGGACGCAGGGGGGTCTTCCTTCCGTTGGCGCTGTTTCTTAGCAGGCGGCGACTCCTCGCCTTGGTCGACGACGTGGTGCGACGGGACTTTAGATGTTGATGCGGTTGGAGCAGGATCGGCGGCTTTGGGTGGAAAAGGGAGAGGAGGGGAGCCCACAGGCCGCCATGGTTCAAATCCACCGTCTCGCTTGCGTTTCTCCAGCACCATGGTGACCGTTTCTGTGGAAGTTCAAGCGTTTGTTTGGCACACGGCGTGTTTGGACATAATTGTCCGTCCCCATCAAAACCAAACTTTCACCACTCAAGTGAGCAAACCAGAATTGCGTTTTTAAGGCAAAATAATTTTGGGATTTTTTCAGGTATATAATCGTCTCGAAGAGCTGATACTCGCGTTGTTCTTGTGTAGTGTTCGCAGGGCCCGGCGGCTGCAATTGCCTAGCAAGTTTTACGTTAGGAATATACTAGATGTCATCGACTCGCACCTCCAGGCGCATCCTTTGTTCCCAAAGCGGTCAGTCTTGTGCTTCGCATATATCGTATTGAATGTATATTCGCGTGTGACATGCCCTTCAAGACCCACGCATCCTTCACCACTATGGTTTCCTAGCCTCTTGCAGGATGTTCAGGACTTTCGGAAAGCACGGTTAGCTCTAGCACACTCTCTAGGAGACTCGAGATCTCACGTTAATTTTTTCAGGGATGTGATGTAGACAGGCGTTGGGACCTGCAAGAGGAAGCCACACCCCGCATCCTGGTACTGTGCAAATTCGTTTCGGGATTTCTCTTGTTACAAACTCAATGGGCTGCAGAGAGCTTCCATTGACTAGTGATGAGTGCGCCACTATTCTCTCGACATTGTGTGTCATAGACATGGGTTGGGCTGTGACAACACTAGCCACGCGAAACGAATGACCTGATGCGATAGAATCTCTCAAGAGGCTGAGCGCTACTTGGCCATCAGTGAGATATTCCTTCAAGGGCTCATCGTCTGCATATAGTCGGCCATCGATTTCGACGCAACCAATCTGGTACATGGGCATATTCTTGATGCGTGCTTCTGAGAAAAGGGAGTAGGTGGGTACCGGGTGTGGTTCGAATAGGGTGAGCGACCTACTTCCATGAGCTACCCATATCGCGGCTCCGTAATTTCCAACACGGTCTTGATGGCTGACCTTGTACTGGAAATAGTGAGTGAATCCTCCCTCCCACCAGTCAACAAGTTGAAGTAATTCAAAAGCCGCGGTCGGGAAGCCAGGTGGTAGCCAATTCTCTACGTTCTGATTCTTCAGTTGCCTGGCTTTATTGCTTAGCTCGTTGGCGACTCGGCGGCGAAAGGAATTCCAGATAGGAGGGGGTACAACAAGCATGGGATTCGGGTTCATGTTGAGGGATTATGAGGTGCAAGATTGTCGTCTTGAAAACCCCGCCTTTATACTCGTTTCAGGGAGGAGGTTGCCTCACACACCTCAGAATGATTCTAGAATGGAGAGTAAATCAGGTAGCACTGCAAAATTCCCTCAATCTGATGGATTCACCGAAATATTCCCAGTTTGGGGGCCCTGGGTAATTCCTATACAGCAGAACACTGACCTTCTCGAATGCACTATTCTCAATTCATGTGATACAGGAGAACATCCGAGGAGTTTTTCTGTTGGTCCATGCCGACACCAAATCGATGACCCAACTCCGCCGTATCAACCAGATGCTGTTACGTTTGGCAGCGAAGGTGTTTTGATACTCCATTCGGCCTGCTTGGGGTGAGATATGCACGGCCCCTAATACTTTGAATATCATTAGGGAATATATCATTAGGAAATCGAAAGTAAAAGGGGAGAGAAAGCTTCGATTACTCAATACTTGTATTGTGGCCCAATGTGGCGCTCGCCTCTAACAGCGACACCCATCAAGCCATGCGAGATGATCGGAAGTTGCCGTATGTACCGATTGCAGCCATAAATGAGCGCAAATCTGCCATGCATTTCTATGTCAGGACAATAGCAGAGTACATAGCTAAGAAACATGCTTTCTCCAGGTGAAAATGAAGTGAAAAGTAAAGAGTATTGTAGTGCTAATTAAATTCTCTGGATCTTGGCCAACGTTCCCACGACCCACCCCACCCCCGAAAGTATTTGGTCGGCACAAATATCGGCAATACCGCTGGCAACGACGAGGCTCCCAAATATACTAAACACTGCAGGATCCTGACATAGGGTAAAAAGTAGACTATGCTGGACCGCAGGACGATCTTTATTAGCTTTCGAGAGACCGCTTTGTTGAGTGCGGAAATTGCCGGGGCTCGCTCGCGTGGCTTGATCAAATGCCAACATCGGCCGATCACTCACCCCTTGTTTCTGCCACCTCTTTACACGGCTACACCGTTTCCTTAAGATCGTTGTAAGATTTTGACGATCTACAAATAGTTAAGTAATTCTTACGAAGTTTGATATGGGGACACGCAAGAATGTTTTAAGACTCGGAATCGCACGGATCTCTTAAGACAAGTGACAAGTCTGACGACTTTCATAAGATTGATGGCCACGTGGGGGACATGTCAAAGCCGAATCAGGATGAATCGCTCGCTTTCGTTGCTCCCCGTGCATCATACATAGCTCACAGAGCATTGGAAAGTAGCAGAAAGGGTATATTATGATAGTCATGTAGCTACCAAGACAAAAAAAGGGATAATTCTATTTGCAAACCCGGCTTCCACCGGAAACCCCATCTTTTTGAGAACCCCTATCAAATGTCTAATTGGAAACCCCTCGGCCATCACAGGCCGGTAGGCGACGGAGTTTGAAATCCGGATCAACGAAACCAAGCCACATAGCACGTCTTGCACTACACGCGCGCTGAATTCCCAGATATTCACACAGTTCAACTATCAGTGGACCTCTCTTTACTTGGAAAAACCTCCTTGATCTAAACCGCTGGCCGGAGTTTGTCATAATGCTGTCATAGTTTTCATTCTTTGCTGTATACCTTCTTGACTAAATCTCCAACGCAACACAGCAGAATGAACTCGGAATATCCTGGCTATCGGGTACCAACAAGGCTGTGATCTAATTGTACTGAAAAATGGGCCTCAACTTTGTCTCGGTTCAATCTCTGGCACGAAAGTACTAATTATAACACCCAGCGTCATTGAGCTAAGTTATGTCTCCTTCTGAGGCCAATTGAGGACGTTGACTCTCATAGATTATTGCCCTACCTGCTACTCATTGTGGTCTGCCTGTGAATTGAGGACCCTTGGCCAAATTCTCTTTGTGTTACTCATTTTACTCTGGAAACTTTCATGTCTGCATGGGGAAGAATGGTTGTATGAGAATGCCCTCAATGCACTTGCCGAGCCCTTGTACTTCACCCAGGCTGCCGATTCACCATCTGAGACAGCATGGCAATCTACTCTCATCCTTCCGACACACTTTCTGAACGATGCTAAATACCTTTTCGACCAGTCCGCCTGTCTTCTCTTCTAACCTTGCTGTACTCCGACGCCGGCTCAAAAACAACATCAATTGATAAAATCTTCACAATTCCACCTACAAGACATCCGGGTCTTCGAGGCGCGAACACGGCGATTCCATGCATCTGAAATCCGATGTTATTGTGCTGTCTAGCAGTGGTTTCTTTCGGGTATGGTTTACAGTTCCGACTTTACAAGTGTAGTCTACATCGCCAGGAGGGACATGATCGAGCCAATGCCCCCTCCAGAGTTAGGTACATAATTTTGCACATCTTCTATGAAATACAAGTCTGTAGTTGAAGTCGACTAAAGGCCTTTTCAGACTTGAGCTAATTTGAACCACAAAATACGGACAACATTCCAATAAATTGGCTTCAAAAAACGCAGGAATCCCGAGCCCTCGAGGATTCTGTTGGTTCTTGTCAAGGGAGCTATGTGGATCTGAGCTGCCATTCATGAGTTATGGCGGCGGCAAGTTCAAAAGTGGTAATGCAGGCAGACACCGGTCTCAACATGCCGAGGCACTGCGTTCCCCCTCAAAGTAGACCGATTTTGGCCTACCTTGGTGTACCTCGGTGTACCCTTCGTCTACCCGGGTACACGTACGTGTACCACAGCATGTAGACCAAGGTTGGTCGACTTCGATCTACCTCTGTCTACCTCTGGCTACCTCCCCTACCTACCTTTGGCTACGGGGGTGGCCAGCCTTGGTCTACCCCCGGCTAGATCTGTATACCTCTGTGTATGGTCATATATTCATCTCACCGACCATGTTTACATGGTGTTCACATAGGTAGCGCAAGGGGTTTGTCTACCCTCTGTCTACCTCAGTAGACAGACCCTCAGTCTACTCGGGGCCGGAACGCAGTGTGTCGGAAAAATGTAAAGAGCCTTATAAGACTCTACTCTTATAACCCATTATAAGGTCTTATAAGGCTATTGTAACACACCAAAACGTCTTATGAGACCACTGTAACAGCCTTATAAGACCAAAATCCCCGATGAGTCAATTATCAGAGAGAAGACCCCTTATAGGGCCTTATAAGCGATTTTACAAATTTCCGACATTGAGGCCGGCATGCTGATGCCGGCCGACGGCGAGAAACCCGCGAACATGATAAGAAATCATACCCCGGTCGTGCCTCGCGGGGACATCCAGGAAGATCCGAAGAAAGCAATGATATAATTACGACTGCGGATAAGGTTGTAACGAATGGCATCGACGGTGTGGGTCGTTTCAGACATACGAGGCCATGGGCATTTTCCGACCCTACATCCAGCAGCATGCGGCAAGGGGGATACATGTCGCGAGGTAGGATGCGGGCGCAAACCGCAGACGAAGGGCAGCGTTACCCAGACTGGAGAGAGCAATGAATTCCAGGTGTGAAAGTAGAGAAATATACTCACGATAAGCCCGAGGCCGGCACGTCCTCCACGCTGCTGGAATCTCCTGCCACCGCACCGGTGGGCTCGTCGTACGCACCAGGCACAGGCCCCCTGGTACCGCCTGAACTGATGACGGTAACCTGCTCGTCCGAGCTTGCGAGGGGCATCACACCGGTGCGCAAAAAGTCCATCGCCACGCCTTGCGCGCGGGTTGCCGGCCCAGGGGTCGCTATATCAAGAAAGAATTGTGATCAGGTCACTTGCATTTGTCCCCGAGAGGGATACGGACCCAGAATCGAGGTATGGTCGTCGCCGTGGCGGATCACCAGCGTAGAGTTAGGTGCTTGCTCCCACGCGAATGTTGTCAATTCTGTTGGGAGGCTGCGCAGAGGTGAGTACATGAACTAATTTAAACCAACAGGATAGACCAATGCACTTCAAGTCAAAGTCGGACGTCATCCACATGAGTGTGAGGGTTGTCGGCAGTGTGACGGGCTCAGGAACAGAGAATGGCCACACTGAGCACATGAGGAGAAACTGTCCGATTTGCGAGTAAATGATTTGCCGCGGATCGCTCTAATTACGAAAAGAAAATGAGAGTTCAAGTATCGGCGAGGAGCAGGCGACTCACGCTCTGAGCATTGAGGCTGAGGTTATTGAATGCCGCGAAGGTTTTCTGAGCATCCTCGATCTCTGTGGCAGCGTCAAGTTGATAGTTTTCAAGGAAACAAGAAATAACACACTGAAATCCGAACAAAGAAGTGGTGACACGATGGACTCGCGGATGTCGCCGAGGGGTTGATACGCAAAAAGGGTGGCGTCCCCGTGCAAAGAGGCATTGAGAGCGATGTTGAACAACGGAAAGTCGGGGTTTGCGCGGAACAGGACGGTTAAGCCGAGGCGCAGGTCAGTCGGCGTCACGGGCGAGTTGCAGCCCTTTCCTGGGCCGCAGCCGAGCGCGGGGAGGGGCTCCGCGATCGCGCGCCCGAGGAGGGTGTCCCAGGCCTGAGGCGATCGCGTCAGCAGGGTATATGGTCTTTGGGGAGTGAACCAACACACCTTAACGACGCTGCCATTGCCTTGCCCATGGAATGGGCATGTAGGATCCGTGAGACAAAAAGCATCCGCGCGGAGAACGAGACGGTTTGCGGCGGCGATCTGGTCCGTGACCATATACTGGAATGGCTACCGTCCGCGTGTCAGCCTGGTGAAATGGGGGTGGAAGACCACGTACCATGCCGTGCGGGATCGCGGCATCAAGAACAAATCGATCCACACGCTGGGGGAACTGCGCTGCATACGCCATCCCCACAAAAGTTCCACTGATTATGATGATGAGTGCGGGCCGGGATTTCTAAATAAAATAAAACTCACTATGAAACACCGGCGAAGCTAACCTTCTCATATCCCAACGCCGCGCGGACGGAGTCCCAATCCTGAATAACCTCGATTGTACCGACATGCTGCATAATTCCAGCCGGGGTGCTATTGTTGGTACACGCTGAGTAAAAGTTCTTCATGGCGGCTTGGTATTGGTCGTATTCTGTCTGTGAGCTCGGGCTAAAAATATGGTATGAGAGATCAGTTACTCGAGGTGCAGACAAGGACAAGGACTGACAAAGCGAAGGGTATATCGTTGAAGAAAACACCCGAAGAACAGTTGAGGGGGGTGGAAAATTGAATTCCGCGCGTGTTGACAGCTGGAAATTAAAAATGAGATGGGTGCGACAATTATGGAAAAGTTAACAAGCCCTACCAAGGAAATCGAAGTTCTGCACTTCGGCGAACGGTGCTCCAGAGGAGAGATTCAGCGCATTTGCCCACGCCTGAGACGCCGCGTCTAGTCCGGGGCCACCTGTAATGTCATATATGAGGAATTCGAAGAAAGTTGTTGTACTTCAAAGGCCATACCGGCGTGACTGTAGATAAAATTAGCGGTATAATAGCGGACGCAAGTCACAAACGAACTAAATAATTAGGCCCGAGGACTTGACGGGGCGGTTCATCGCGAAGCCAATTGTTATGTTGTTCGTGGCGGCGTCGAAAGGCTTGGTGTAGTCCATCGGAACATCCATCTTACCGCAGAACAGGGTTGAGGGAAGTGTTCCGTTGAAGCTTGTACCAGTTACATTCAGGGCGGATTCGATCGGCTGCGGTACATTCTCGTGGCAGTCGACCCAGCGAATCGTCTGGCTCGAGCGGGGAAGGACCGAGGCAGCAGCAGGGGTGGCTGCTCGTAGACAAAGAAGGAGTCCGGCCAGCGAATTGCGAAGGAGGAAAATTTTGTCAAACATTAGAGAGACGAATTGAAAGGAGAATTTAGAAGAGGAATGAAAGATATAATGTTCGTTCTTGAATTTCGTGGCGGCACTTATACTTCCTGCCGAACCATTCCACGGATCGGGATGGCCAAATTGGGACTGCGGACGCAGTAAAGGCCGATAGGTTAAGGAGATCACAAGCGCTGGCAGTTGGCTGGCAGTGCTCTTGATGAGCGTAGCCCTCGTTGCCCTGAGAACCATACCGGTTCCAGATCGGCAGAAAGACCGCAGCTGATCTTGAGCTGATTCACACTGGATCTACAGAATAATTTTACGCGAGGAACTAGAGGGCGGACTAATAAAGAGGAACTTGTTAGAGACAGACACGAAGACAGGCGATGCATCAACGCAGTTTTCCACAGTAGAAAAGACAGTCGAAATGAGATGGTTAGGTCAAGTTCGTTGCCCTGGCAACACAGAAGTTGTAGCTTGCAAGAGTGCTCTTCAGCTCGAAGACTGCGGGCGAGTGACGGTTCAGATATCAGAAGACGGCCGAACGCATCGCCGGAGAGGATAGATGCAGGGCCGGAAGGACTCGGAAAGGGAGCGAGTTTGTAGAGATAGTGGTGGTACGAGGAGGCACGACAACTTTAGTATGATAGGCATCGGATGATGCCTATTGATGGGACTAATGCCTATCACAATAATAAAAATGCCTATTATGCGGGTGAATGCCTATTGCTTCACAAGTGTCTATCATTTCGTGAAGGCCTATCCACCGAGGCTTTCTCCCCCCAGTGTGACCACGGGATTGTTCAGATGCAGCGCACAAAGAGTGCGGCTTTATCCGCGGCACATCTGCGGCACGTCATCGCCAAGGGCGGCACATCAATGATCAAGTCTCCGCACGGCACACGCGGAAAATGCCGACCAATGAGCAATCGGCGACGTCCACGTCCGCCACACTGACTTCAAGGGCTTGGGGAAGAATCTTACCTCATAAACCTACTTGACATTCTATTTCAAGGGCACCCCACACCTTGGATTTCCTTTGACGCACACGCCTGCACTCTACGTCCATATCACACGCCTCGGCAACATCCGGCGATCGAAATTACGTGACCAAACAAACCATCACAGTCTTACCTCTACCTCGTTCTTGTCTCAGCATGGCATTAGCTGGGTGGGGTGAGTCGTTGTGACCGTGGTCACTGAAAATATGCGTCACTTTTCATGTTACTGATGTGACGACTTGTTATAGGCAGTCAAGGCTCAAGCGTGCGATAGGTGTTTAAGCGTGCGCGATAGGCATTTAATTGCGCGATAGGCATTCAGCTGCACGATAGGCGTCCGTTGAATACCTATCCTACTAAAGTTGTATGTACTCTGGTACGAGAGCAAGCATGTTTTCAAACTCCGACATCGCTGCGTCGCTAGTGCTGGGAGGGTTCGGTTCGGAGATCGGTGTTCCCAAAGTTCGGTTCGGTTCAGGTTCGGGACCCTTTTCTCTGAACGCTGAACTTGAACTTCGGTTCGGCTCAGATATTTTCCTGAACCCCGAACCTGAACCTGCGTTCGGAAAGACATTCAGTATGTGAATAATCATTTGAGGAAAAATCCTGGGTCAAACCTTCCTCAAAACGAAAAACCATACAGTAAATTTCAAAGCTCACTTCTCCAGCGGTACAGTTGAGCTTCTACAAATCTCCAACAGAAGCCAACTAAAAACATTGACTCTTATGGATTGCTGTGACCTCAGTTGGACGAGCATCCATTTGAACGGCTTCTATGAAATACATGTCTGTAGTTGAAGTTAGTTGTTTGTCTCAATCCTTGCAAGCAGGCGAAGCAAAGGAGTACTAAATGCAAATCGACAGCATTTCAAGATATTGTCGTACTACATGTATCTTGCAACAAACTTTGTCTCGCAAATATCTGATTTGCAAACTCGGTCTCGTACAAGCTTGAACAAAGAGTTTTTGTTGTACCAAATACTTACAACTACAAGAGCATGCTGGGCCGCTTTGCGGCCCAGCACTTCTCTTGAGAGGGTTCTGTCTGACTGAACAGTATCATCGTGGCAGTACGTGTTCCGTTTACTGTTGTAATATGGACCTTTGGTATCCAGATTGTAGGACGCGGGTCGTGTTTGGTTGGTGGGGGTCACGTATTTATCAAAGCCTGCAGACCGATCTCTTCAGTCTGAAGAGAACGGTCTGCAGGTGCGTAGTACTATCTATTCTTAATATATTCTAGTCTGAAGAGAACGGTCTGCAGGACTTACCGGGAGACTAATCCCCTGAAATACAACAGGTTATGGGCCCCGGGGACGTTTCCACGACGCGCTATGTTTTTAACTTGCTAGACAGCAAGAACTGGGACACATGGTCTTTCAAGGCACAGGCCAAGTTGGAGGACGAAGAGCGATGGACGTACATTGCTGATGCTGCTGTCCTGCCGACGATGGTTGTGAGAAGACCTGCAGTGTCACCGGCCACGGGCACAGTCGAGACTGAAGTCACCAACCCCGCGTATGACGTGTGGGTCAAGGGCATGGAAAAGACGAAACGTTGCATCACCGAGATGGTGAGCGACGATCAGATCGCATACATTCGGGACGCGCAGACCGCTGCCGAAATGTGGGGAAACCTCAAGGCAATATACTCGCGACTGGGCATGCAGTCTATGATCTCCATTCACGACAAAATCTCCAATATCAAGTATGGCGGGATCGAGAGTGGACCTCTGCAGGCTCACCTCGATATCATCCTCGGTTATGCGGCCGACCTGAAACGCGGGAACGACGCATTGTCGGACTACAAACTGCTTCAGTACGCATTGAAGAGCCTGCCTGCCGATTTCACCTCTCTGGTGCAGAGCATCTCCCTCTCTGCACACACCAGCCTTCACACCGTGACCCCGGTCCTCCTGGAAGAAGAGGTTCGCCAACGCGAGATTCTAGAGGCGAAGCGTCGCGAGGAACAAGCACTCAAAGCGCATGCGGAGACACTGCGACTTGCGAAAGCACATGAGGATGAAATCGCTGCGAGCGCGATAAAAGCCTATGTTGCTAGCCAAGGATCCTGGCGTGCTCGAGGGCGTGGAGGACACAGCGGAGGTAACAGTGGACGTGGCAGTGACTGGAAGAAGAACGTCACCTGTCATGGATGCGGAGTGAAGGGACACATCCTGAGAGAGTGTCCGAATGCGAAGGATACCGCCAAAGAGAAACTGCGCGTCGCGCAAGCTGCATACGACGCCATCACCGGTGATGATGATCACCCGAAGGTCCTTCTCACGAAGAAGACCACGAATGCCCTCTGCACTGACGCCCTCTTCGTCGACTCCGGCGCGTCTCGCCACCTCACCTCTGACCGGTCATCGTTCGTCACCTATGCTACTCTGGACAAGCCAATACCCATCCAGCTCGGGGATAACAGCGAGATCTACGCTGTCGGTTGCGGGACCAGTCGGACCCGCATCAAGACCTCTTCGGGGATCCAGACCATGGATTTCACACGAACACTCTATGCTCCGCAGCTCACGGGCTCGCTTCTGTCCGTTGGACAGTTGACAGCCATCCCTGGTGTCAAGCTGGAATTCGAAGGAATCTTCTGCCTCATCAAGTTGCATGGCACGCCCCTCTGTCGAGCCTCTTTCAAGAATGGTCTATATACTCTTGATCTTGTCAATTCCACGTCGAACGGAAACTTGCCGCCATCAGTTCTCAAAGCTAAAGCACCCGTCCCTGCTGGTAAGCATCTAGACATCCTTGTCGCTCACCGACGCTTTGCCCACCTGAACCTCTCCGACCTCAGGAAACTTGCAGCATCCGGGATGGTTGATGGTCTGGACCTGGGAGCTGCAGGAGATGATGTATCGTGTGATGCGTGCCTGCGTGGAAAGGCTGCACGGAAGCCTTTTCCAACGGAGGGAAGAAGCAGGGCTACTCGTATTCTAGAACTTGTACACTCTGATTTGTGCGGACCGTTTCCAAATTCCATCGGCGGGAGCCGCTATTTCATCACCTTCACGGACGATTTCTCCGGCCACCTTGACATTGACTTCCTAAAAACGAAGGGCAGCGCCCTCGCTCGTTTCCGTGTATGGAAAACCCGCGTTGAGAAAGAGACCGGAAAGTTGATTGGAAAAATCCGTACAGACAACGGGGGTGAATATACATCTGTCGAGTTTGAAGCATACCTCGAAACAGAGGGTATCGTCCATCAAACCACTGCCCCGTATACCTCACAGCAAGGTGGTGTTGCTGAACGGGTGAATCGCATGCTGGAGGACAGTGCTCGGGCAAATTTGATTGAAGCTGGCCTTCCGATTGGTTTTTGGGCAGATGCCATTGCATATGGAGCATATACACGTAATTTCTGCCCGACGCGCTCCTCACTCGACGGCCGCATCCCTGAGGAAGTATGGACTGGACGACGACAAGATGTCAGCCACTTGCGCCCATTTGGTTGCACTGCATATGTCCAAGTCCTCCCCGAGAAAGGTCGTCCAAAGCTATCGGATAAAGCAGTAGAATGCATTCTGCTTGGGTACTACAGTCTACCGGGTACGCAATCCAAGGCCTACAAGTGCTATGATCGTAAAAGGCACAAAGTTCACAAATCCAGGGATGTGACATTCCTTGAGCGCGGAAAAAGCTCTGGTTGGACTGAGATCATCACCGACCTTCGAAATTTGCCTCCAGTTGTACCGCTGCCCTCACCCATTGATATCACCCTCACTCCGGATGACTTGCCCACTCGGGCTGTCCCCCACATGCCTCCTGTGGTGGAGGCTATGGTGGAGGACTCGGAGGAGGAGCCTGACGTACATGCACCAGAGGTTATCGTGCCTGAGCTGCCAACGGTCCGGCTCCCCCGAGCGCGGAAACTCCCTGCACGTTTTGATGGCATGATAGATGAGCGTGCAAATCTGCCAAAAGGTCGTTATCAGCACAAGATTGTGTTGCGAGAGGACATGCCGAATGTGCTTGAGGAGGAGGAGGAGCCTGAGTATCAAGCACACGCACGTCCTGCACAGATTCCTGACCCTCCGATCATTGTGCCGTTGACATTCAAGGAGGCGATGGCAAGTGCATATTCCGAGAACTGGGCAAACTCAATGATGGAAGAGTTCGGCTCACTCATCCAGACTGGGACATTTGAGTACATTGATCTCCCAGAGGGCCGAAAAGTGATTACCTGCAAATGGGTATTCAGCGTCAAGTACAACCAGTGGAACGAGTTTGAGCGTTTCAAAGCACGCCTCGTTGCACGTGGTTTTACGCAGATCTACGGGATCGACTACAAAGAAACATTCGCGCCGGTCGTTAAATTCACTTCCCTTCGGATCATGTTCTCTGTTGCAGCTCATTACGGTCTCACCATTTATCAGATGGATGTTGTCACGGCTTTCCTCAATGCTGAACTTGACGAGGAAATTTACATGTCACAGCCACCCGGATTGGATCCGAAACTCAACGCGCAAGGTCAACCCATGGTTCTACGACTTCACAAATCCTTGTACGGACTAAAGCAAGCTGCACGCCAATTTTATCAGCTCATCAACTCCATTTTCAAGTCACTTGGTTTTACGCGACTGCAATCTGATCACAGCATATATTTGTGTCGTCGCGGGGATATAATTGTTGTCATTGCACTATACGTTGATGACCTACAGGGAGCAACCAACGATAAACCAACATGGGATCTTGTGAAGTCCAAGCTGTCTGAACGCCTCGAGATGAAGGACCTCGGTGTTGCCTCATACTGCTTGGGTCTGGAGATATCTCAGGATCTCGCAGAACAAACAGTCCGCATTTCCCAGAAGAAATACTTCCAGGGGGTCCTGGAGCGTTTCGGGATGGCGGATTGTAAGGCTGTGTCCACCCCTTTCCCTGTCGGTACAAAACTGACCAAGGACATGTCACCGAAGATGGCCGAGGAGCGGCAACTTATGGTCGGCAAGGACTACCTTGGGCTACTTGGATGTGTGATGTATGGGATGCTGGGAACACGTCCTGACCTTGCCTTTGCAGTGGGAGTTGGCAGCCGTTTCAGCTCCAATCCGGGGATCGAGCACTGGAATGCAATGATGCATCTTTTAAGATACATCAAGGGCACACTGCATTTGGGCATCACGTACCGTGGTCCCGGTCGTCTCGCCACACCCCTCTCGAAGACCTTGTTTTGTTATACAGATGCAGACTGGGCTGGTGACAAAGACAAGATGCGGTCGACATCCGGCACCCTTGTTCTTCTTGCGGGAGGTGCCATCTCATGGATTAGCCGCCTACAGAGCGTCACTGCTCAATCCACTATGGAGGCCGAGTACATCGCAGCGAGCCACGCAGGCAGAGAGCTCATGTTCGTCCGAAATCAGCTCGGGGAACTGATGGAGAAGCCTTTGGACCACCCGACACCAATGCATTGTGACAATCAATCTGCGATATCTGTTTCCGAGAATCCGGCCATGCATGACAAGGCAAAGCATATTGCATTAAAGTATCACTATATTCGGGAGCTAATAGACGACAAGAACATTACCATTCACTATTGTCAATCCGATGCAAACCCCGCCGACTTACTCACCAAAATCCTTCCCCGCGATACAACCGTCCGTTGCCGACGACTGATAGGCTTGGAGTAGTCCTCTTGGTCTTTCTGGATACCTCGGTCAGTGGGAGTGTTGTAATATGGACCTTTGGTATCCAGATTGTAGGACGCGGGTCGTGTTTGGTTGGTGGGGGTCACGTATTTATCAAAGCCTGCAGACCGATCTCTTCAGTCTGAAGAGAACGGTCTGCAGGTGCATAGTACTATCTATTCTTAATATATTCTAGTCTGAAGAGAACGGTCTGCAGGACTTACCGGGAGACTAATCCCCTGAAATACAACATTTACATGCGCCAATCTAGGCTTCAAGTTGAAACCGTGTTTTCAAGGTGCTAAAGAGCACGCGGGAGCGGCTTTACGGCCCAGCGCTTCGTCCAAGTAGCTTTTATATCATCAGGAGAGTGTCGTGGCAATACGTGGTCTACGTCGTGTGGCGCCAATGCCCTGTCAGAGTTCAAAAAGCTTCGGACACACGCAATCTTATAAAGAGAGAGATGTAATAAACTACCTTCAAAACCTTCGGCAATTCCATCAGCTTTTATCAAGGGAGCTTGTGGATCTGAGCTACCATCCATGAGTTATTGTAGCGGCAGTTGGGTGTTCAAATGGCAATACAGGCGGACAGGCACCTCAACATTCCGAGGCCAGCACGTTGATGCCGGCTGATGGCAAGAAGCCCTTGAAAACTTGGTTTCCAAATAGCACATTTTTAAAAACAGGGCGCTGGAAGCTGGGTTTCCAAATAGAATTATCCCAAAAAAAGGCAGCTCACAGTGCTGTTGAAGCATAGTAACTACTTAGTGCAGCTCAGCTTGAGTTCGAGTATGAGCCTCCAGCGTCAAACGAACGAATTGGAGGTAGTTCACTGCCAGGACCTATGGGGTATATTTGCGTCAGGTGGGTTGGTTGCGAGGATGGGTGATGGCTTACTATACTGATTGTGAGCACGACGATGGTCGCCATGATGTCCGTCCATAGTACCAAAGGTGGCGATCATCGGAGGGAGCCTTGATCCTAAGCCTGGGTGGACACGGTAAGCCCTATGCTGAAGACGCCGAGGAAGAACACAGACCTTGGAGAGATCGCGACGGCGATGGAGCACGAGGAACCTGCGAATCTGATGAATCTGTCAATCAAGAACTCGTCAGTAGATAATTGACACAGAACCGGTGGCGACATACACAGACCGTATGGGTACAATGCGCTTGCATCCGCCGACGACACAGCTGAAATCAGTCAGTTAGACGTAGATGATGAGTGACTGACACATACAGCGGCTATAGGCACCTGACAATGCTACACATTCAAAGCATCAGCAATGGGCCTGAAGAGATCTCAGAGACTGGATACGCACAACTGGAATGGCCATGCCGAGCATAATTGTCAGAGCTAAGTGCTAGCGGTGTTCGTGGAGTATTCCTGTGGTCGGCCATGACTTGCGTTAAGTTGCCAGGGTGACTGGAAGGTGGCGCCTGTGGTGGGGGTGCACTGTTGGTTGTTGGGATAAGCGGGAGAGAATCCTCGGGGTGAAGACACCGTTCTTCTGCGATGCTGACATTGACAAATCTATATTGGGATCGAGATGAGAAAGAGAAATCCATAAACAAAGGAAATGTACAGGGCCCAGCCAGGAGCCTTCAGGTCCAATCCCCAGGACTTGTTCTTTTCCTTGAATAACACCCCCACTTCCACCCAGAAGTCTTCCAAGAGCTCGCTGTCCCCGGTGATACGCCTGCTTCGCCGCTAAGAGCACGAGCTAAAACAAAAACTCTGCTCCGAGTGGAGAAACAGTAGACGTGGGTGTGCGAGGTGGTCTAAGACGAACCAAGACTCAACTCCTGCTTAAGATGAGCGCAACGCCGGCGATAACTAGTGCGAGACGGTGAGCGACAAGGGACCAGAACTGAATGCGAAAGCAAGAGCTAAAGGGGGAATGTGCGCAGATAATAGTCTGCAGAGCAGGACGACAGCGACGGAGGACCTATAAAAGAACTAGTGAGTTAACGTGGCCCAGGTAATAGCCTGGGCGAGCGAGAGCGATGCGGAACGTGCACGGATAATAGTCCGTGGAGCTGAGCGAGTACGATAGCAGGTAATAGCCTGCAGAGGTCGATGGTTCAAGTTAAAAGCTAGTGGAAGAAAGGGGCATATGATTGAGAGGATAAGTGGGGTACAAATCTCCTACTTTACAATGTAGAATACTTGTGGATTTTATAGGAATGCCAAGACCCGAGACAACGGTAACTGGGTATGAGTACCATGCAGCACCGTAGAGTTCACGGAGATGGCCCGTTTAGGAAGAAATAAGTAAAAGTCCTGCGGAAAAGGTAGAAATAACCGGATAGACCTGCGGACTGGTCGGAGTCGATAGAAACAGTGTTGGAGATCTCAAATATCTATTTTGTGGAATTTTCTGAATCGAAATGGAGCCAGTAGGAGCGAAAAGGTCGCAGAAAGTGGTGAAAACCATCGGAAAAGTCGCAGAAAGTCCAATATTAGCTGTGGAATAGATGCGGAGTCGATGTATCCCATGTAATAAGCCATGCGGAATCCGAATATCGTATTTGCGGAGCCTTGGGAGTTGTAGAAGTCGTGCAGAATGCGAAAATGTCGAAAGTCGCGCCAGTGATGCGGAGCTTCTATTTTTAGTACTTCCGATCAAATTTCCGATGAGCTTTCCGATCGGACGTCCGTTTAACTTTCCGATCGGATGCTTCCGTGCTCGGAACTGAGCGGCGCTCATCACCGGTCACCTTTTTCTGGTTACCATTCCGTGATCGTTTCGCAGGAACTGTCGAAGTTTCTTGTTCGTCCTCATCGTCCCCATCATCTTTAGTGGGTAGATGCAGTATTGGATGAGTTCGTACAAAAGCACGCTGCAAAGGAAGGATATTAGATTCGGGGGTAGGGTACCCCGTGGGAACGTTGGTCAAGATCTTCCGATCACTCACACGGCAGACAAGTTGATGTCATCTCCCCTTTTGACATGTGCAGTCACTGTGACTGTCATCTTGATTGTTGTGTGGACTGTCATCTATGCAAAACTGTCTGGCACCCGGACCGACGCCACTGTCATGGGTGACGGTCCCGTTCAGCCTGGTTCTTAACGGTCTACAGAGCGAGGGGTGTTACCAGAAATTGGTAGAGAAATAGAGCCAGTAAGGTTTGACAGGTCAATAACTTTGATCAGGTCGAAACCATCGGCTATGCCGAAATCTATTGAAAGTATACTTGCTCCTACTTGTTTTTGGATCACTCACGCCAACCCCAACTGATACCGCTGCAGGAAGCTCAAAGATGAGTTTCTGAGAAGTGCTCTCAGCCTACGCACGTGCAAGTATGCATAAGTTCATCAGAGTTGCCAGTGGCTTTTTGAGATCATACATGTATGCTTGGAAACATTTCTTGGTCTTTCTTGCGATGGTTTCCAACAGTATTGCGATGTAACCATTTTCCAGAACGTAGTGATCCATCAGATGCCTCCCAAGTAGACTCGCGGCAATCCTTGTAGCGACAGCGACATAACTCATAGTTAGGCCTATCCTAGGGACATGCTGTG
The DNA here is from genome assembly GCA_029204085.1 of Mycena sp. CBHHK59/15. NCBI lineage: Eukaryota > Fungi > Basidiomycota > Agaricomycetes > Agaricales > Mycenaceae > Mycena > Mycena sp. CBHHK59/15. The sequence continues at coordinate 214,555 of JARGXW010000154.1, read as the reverse complement.
ATCTTTGCCTTCTTGCGGGGAGACGAGGACGGTGTCACATCTTGCAGAGAACAATAAGGTAAATAGGAGACTGTTACCCTTTCTGGAATGAGACGGTCACAGAGTGGTTTTGAGATATAACAATTATAGTATTGAATAACTCTCACTCTGCCGATGATTTCGACCTGATCAAAGTTATTGACCTGTCAAACCTCACTGGCTCTATTTCTCTACCAATTTCTGGTAACACCCCTCGCTCTGTAGACCGTTAAGAACCAGGCTGAATGGGACCGTCACCCATGACAGTGGCGTCGGTCCGGGTGCTGGACAGTTTTGCATAGATGACAGTCCGCATGACAATCAAGATGACAGTCCGCACGACAATCAAGATGACAGTCACAGTGACTAGGCCCCTGGTCACTACCATGTAACATTGTCCGGGATAGAGTAAAACTAGGGCCCAAAATGACCCTAACCTAGTCCGGGATATAGAGTAAAACAACGACTGAACTGGGGAACCTAGTCCGGCATAGAGTAAATCGCGCGGAGCACAGGTTTTTTGGGGCATTCAGGCGGACCAGGCCACAGAAAGCAGCACTGTTGGTAACCTCATGCAAGTTTTTTGAAGCTTTCTAGGTGTTGGAACTGCTTGGATGCAATGGAACTTGACCAGAACAGACTATTTCTGCCAGAATTGAGCCAAAAATTGAGCAGGGGAATTTTTTGGCGACTTTACCTCCAAGAACCTTGTCCGGAATAGAGTAAATCAGCTTCCGAACTGCCAAATTTCGTAGAGTAAAACAACAGAAATTTTGGAAGTAAGGCGGACAATGTTGCACGGTAGTGACCGGGGGCCTCAGTGACTGCACATGTCAAAAGGGGAGATATCATCTACTTGTCCGCCGTGTCACCTCTTGAGGTGAATGATCTGTGGATCGGACACAACCACCAACTCGCGTGGGAAGTCACGTGAAATGATGATCTGACACCGAACACATTCAAAAGGTCTGAGTGTATATCTTACACAGAGAAACTAAAGGAACAAGAGGCATACTATAGAAATCATTTTGAGTATCGAGTGAACTTGAATGAGACCCGAAACCTACCATATCATTTGCCCCGATATCAGCCGATCTACCCGATATAGGAAATCGATGGGAATCAGATATGGTAGGTTTCGGGACTCATTTCAAGTCGCTTGATTCTCAAAATAATTTGTACAGTATCAGAACTATAATGCAACCAGCTGATATCCACTCAACCCCGGTGTGAGGTAGCAGATCGGCTTATCTTACACCTGTTGTATGATCCTGTCGGCAACTTCCGACCGGCCCAACCTGCACCGCCACACTATCCGTTTATGGCCGCGACTCTTATATTCGATAAATGTCTCAGATCATCTCAAGAATAATTATGGCACAGTGTCATTTCATTCTTATGACCAGAGGCATGATTCATACTCACCTTCTGACTCGCGTTCAATTTAATCCGACTCAATTACGATGATTCAGCCTCTCCTGACTTGCTATTTACTGATTCACCTACTACGCAATACGGTACCGCTGCTTGTATAAATTAGCTAGTTACCGTCTTATCAATTCGGAATTCTCTCGCCCTTTTCGTTGTCTGACCGGACCGATGGCAGCCATAAATGAGCATAAATCTGCCATGCATTTCTATATCAGGACAATAGTAGAGTACATAGCCAAGAGATATCTTTCTCCAGGTGAAAACGGAGTGAAAAGTAAAGAGTATTGTAGTGCTTGCATGACAGTGCATCATTACATCACCTGCTTTCCAGATTTGGGGTCTAGCACGTGGGTTGATCAGTCCTGTAATTAGAGTTTCTGCCACCCCCCTTGTCAATGTGAAGGGTGTTTTGTTATATCCTGACACATCACGTTGACTAAGCTTGGCTTCCGCATTTGGGGTCCCTCACGTAGCTTAAGAATTTCCAGTCAATCCGACTCCCTTTTAGTGCAGTATTGCTGTCCATGTACCCTATCTCCGAGTCCGCTTATTGGAAAGCTTCTTCTGATCATGCCCGACCCTCGTTCTTTTCTGGAATTCGGGATCTGAGGTAGTTGAAGCCGCGCTTATATAGCGTGTGTCGCCACGGGCCGCTAGAATTTCATCTGCATGCAAGGCACTTTCTCGATTCTTTCTGTTCAAGTTTTTACGCTCAGAAAAGCGGAAGTTCCAACATGGGATTGTGTTTGGATGTATTAACAGTCGCACGGCACCAACAAGTCTCTTTCTGGTCATTGAAGCCGTCCGATAACAGCCACGCTTTGCATGTCGTTGGAACTTGTCACCGTCTCCGACAGACCCTTTGGTCCATCACCTGCGGCATTTTTAGATCAAACAGGACACAAACTCAGAATACGCCACCTTTCTCAGGTATTGGAAGAGTAGAGACCTCGTATGTCGAGAAGCCATGCGAGTTGGCGGCGGAAGTTGTCGTCGGATCAAACCCGCTCGTTTCTTGGAGAACCTGAGCGGCTGCGTAATGATAGTTCTCCCACGAACGGCCAGATCCACGGACACTGAACCATCCCTCTGACCAGAGACGCGATCCGATATCCAAGTCAGTGACAGTTCCACGAGGGTCGACTGACCAGAATGTGCTCGGTTTTGATATAACTCCGCCGCTATCGACTGGTATATTTTCGACGAATAGATAGATGGAGGAAGGTAAGTCGTCAGAACCAGGTGTACCGTCGTCGACAATGAATAATTGCCAATCGAGATAAACGAAAAATAATTCAGCTGTGTTAAGATAAGGATATAGCACTAAAAATCGCGGAGTGAGATAAATCACCTATCAGCATATCTTGATGATCCCAACCACGTTCCAAGAGCCCGGTTCGATTCAGTATAGACTGCGCCTGAAGCAACCATCCAGCGCGCTGCCTTTCGCGCTCTGGAACAGGCATGTAGACGCTGCCATATGCCGAAAGGAAGTATCCGGGTTCTAGACAATCTTTTTTCAAATCAACTTGGAACCTTGCAGTTACGAGTCAAGATGGGTTCATAAAATATGGAAGCGAAAAGATAAACCGGGTCCATCCATCCAGTTCTTCAAAGCGCCCATTGCGTGTGCTCCAGTCTTCGATTAATATTTCCGATTCGATACCCGGGATCTCTGCAATCGCGTGGGCCACTTTCAAATCTCCGGGTCGTTGGAGATATATTGAACCCAACTTGAATCTTTGCTGGCCGTCACCCAGTGAAAACGCGCGGTAGCGTGAGAGAATCCCTAGTATCGAACAGGAAATAGAGACGTAATGTGTCCCCGTTGTATGTCCAGGTCTTTTGTCAATCGCCTGAACAACTGCCTCGGGAGTCTCGTAAGGGAGGGATGCTAAACAACCAACGGAGCTGAACCAAGAATGAAGTGGTCCGCCCATTTGTTTTTCCTGGCCAAATGGGTGATGGGTCAGAATTAAACAAGTGAGCGGTAGAAGGGTATTTACAGTTATCGAGATATCAGTATCGTTGCTGTACGGCAGATGCGATACAACGAGTTTCCCATTTGATCTTTTTATAAGAGCCAATTCAGCTAGTATTTCCCTATAATCGGCGTATTCCACCCCAACCACGGCCGAGATATGGGAAAAGGCGGACTAGAGATCGGAGATATAAGTAAACGGAGATTGAGAAAACAGCAGACAGACAGCGAAATTTCGAATCTGTAATCAGTCAGTCACGGTTACATTGATTGTAAATAACGACGGACAAGACTGAGCTCGAAATCCACGGATCTCGCTGGTGAGCTGATGTTGGCAGCATAGATATCAATCGGAACGAGTTCTGGCAGAGTGTCAGATGTTGTCCGTGAGGAGGGCTTATCTCGTTACCGTCGTGAAATACTAAGGCCTGGAGCCGCAGAGATGTGCACATGCCATAGAGTTGAGCGACACCAGGGATACTAGCAAGGGTTCAATATTCATCGAAGCGGCCCTACCTTGATATCGGGAACTGACCGAAGGTGAGCCGCAAACATCTGGAGGTCCTTTTCCCATATCTTGCAAGTAGTTCCGTACATAAGTCAGTGTGTTGAGAAGTAATACTAACGGTGGCATAACACACCTGGTTTGCACGATCGCCCTCGTATATCCGTACCGTTGTCGCCTTCCCATGCCCGAGCGTTGCACCGTACGTTCGTACCACCACTTGCGCTCGATTGTCCGGCGTTTCGGCCCCACGCGAAGTCAAGGTAAGCACGCTACGATTTTCTGTCTCAAACTCCAACTCCAACTCGCTGGGCTTCAATACGAGGATCTTATTTCAAAAGGTGAGAAGGTATTTGTGATGGTCAAGAAAGCGATCCTTACATCTTCCTCGATATTCCCCTGGATACCAATCCCATTCAAGTTGGATTGTGTATTCGGGGAAGGCGTTTGGATGAGAGAATTCTGGCTAATACGGGTAAGGGTCGATTGTACATCTTGGACTCGTCTATCGGTACTGGCCCCTTGAAAATGGGATCCGACGACGGCGGCCAACTGTGCAAGATTTTAGCGTGGCTTCAAAACCATATGGCTGTTATACGTACCGTAAGGTTAGCTCGCAGATCATTCAAGTGTCGAGTAAAGTCGTCCACATTATCGCGGATACTCTTTGCTTTCAAATATTTTCTAAACCAGAATTTCGATTTCCAGGCGAGGGTTTTATTGAGCTCATGCACGATTTGAGCAAGATATCTTTGTGGACAGTGGAGTTAGAGACGTCGTATCAATAACGAGACAGCATGGAAATTTACCGGACATAATCAGCACAAAGCTCTCCGAACCTGGAATCAGCACCGATTCCACCGGGTTTCAGCTCGTCCGTCAACAAGCTTGTCATATTCACCACCGAGTCCGCGAGGTATACGAGGTCCGTCTCATTCTTTGCAACTCTCTGGGTGATATTCGAATCAGTCACTTTAGGATTAACAAAATAGTAGTATGCGTCTGAACCTCAATGAGATCTAGGACCAGCATCGCTCCAGCGAATACAGACTGCAGGCACGGAATGGGAGCAGCCATAGCCGTTGCCTGTAATGTTGTCACGAGGACTTTTAGATTAGAGATCCAATCGCCGGATGATCGCGATCCCGGTTTATCCATTGTGATTAGGCGCGTCGTGTATTGGAGGACTAGGGAGCCAGGTCGCTGTAGTCGCAGAAAGCAATGTACGCGCCGCACAGCCTGAGTGGTCAAACCAGGAACAACAGCAAGCACAGCATCAGAATGCCAGCCTGAGTCACCTGCCACTGGCCAGTCATGCACTGACGAGCAAATCCCAGCGTCTCTTCGAATACGGAGATTGGCGCAGGCTTCCGAATTTATGGCCATAGAAAACGAGCGGTTAATCGACTATTGAGCGCTATCACTGCACGCACTGCCGCGCTGTCCATGTTTCATGAATATGCTGCATATTGGCGGCGTTTGGGTGGCGTTAACGGCCCATTGTTGAGTGAGCGAGTTGTATATTGAACATGCCTGGTCCTCAGAAGTCGCTCAAAAATAAGTAGGCTGTCGAGATGCAATTAGTCATATGCAGGGGTTGTTCGAGGGAGATTGTCAGAACTTGAGTCGGAGCTTGGTCGGGACATGGGTTTGTGGCAGTGCAATTTGTCAACTCACCACAATTCCGTTCGCCGTGATGCTCCCTGGATCGATTAGAAGCATGTTGTGCTGCGCCCGTCAAGCGCCCGAAGATTCCTCAAAAGGGCACAAAGAAGAAGAACACGTGTGTTAAACGTGCTGGAACCTCGAGGTGAGGCAGAATGTTCCAAATCTGGATCTACCACGCCCTGGAGAATCGTCCGAACCGCGCCGCCTTCTCGCCGTCTTCAATGTTCCCTCGAGCTCTTTGTTCTTTTCTTTTAGCAAGCCTTTCGTTCTGCTAGTCGGGCCCTTGCTTTAACCGGAAACTATCCACTCCCATGTCTCGAGAAACGGAGTCACGCCATCCAGCGCCAAAACAGAGCGCTACCTTTGCATCTCCTCCCACTGCAGGACCAGAAATAATCGTTCATAATCCTACTGCTGCTACGTCCTCTACAGAAACTCAGCTTGTCATTCTCCTTTCTGAATCCCGCCGCGAAGCGGAGTCATTGCGCGAGGAGCTTGCAGCTGTCCGGAAAAAGGCGGATTCAGACCAACGGCTTCTCAACTCTTTTCTCGACTCTTCAGGCCAATTGCGACAGTCCGATATTCCCTTCCCTGCGTCTCCCGATCTTCATTTCTTCCACGAGCGCCTTGCGGTTGCCGAGGCTGCGCTTGAAGAAGCAGAAGCTCAAAATCGGATTGTTGCGGCAAACTGGCTGCAGGTCGACCGATATCTTTCTGCAGTCCAGCACCAAGCAGCCGACTCGCGCGCAGCCTTCTCTCGCATACTGGAGCAGGATGATGGCTTGCTCGTTCTTCCTCAACAGTCGCTCCCCGCCATGGGGAGAGAGATCCCGTTGAAGGAGTATCTTTCCGGCTCCGGTAGCAAGCCATTTGTCAAACCTTCCACCGCTCGCGTCCCGATCCGGCGTCCACGCGCTCTCAGAGAATTCACGACCTCGTTCGCGCGCCGCCGCTCCTCACTCACCCCCATCCCACATCACCACCGACACGATTTCGTAGCTCCCAGAATGGCGACCATAGGCAGGACAGCGTGGACTTCTCCGTCGACCCGCCGCCATATAAGAGGTCAAAGATTTCGAGACGGGAATCTGAATTAGAGAAGGTCTCGGAGTCGCAGGTCAGTTTCGAATTCATCTCATCTTTCCCCTTGAGGCTGAGCTCTCGAGTTAAATAGTCGCTGCGCGACATCAGAGCCCACCCGGCTCAGTCCATCTCGAGATCCTCTGGAGGGACGTCGTCGCATATGCAGATCCACAATATTGATCATCAAAGAATTCCCCAACGCCTCATTCCTCCGCAGTTGCTTAGCTCTGGACGTCCCCGAAGACAGACCCCGCCGCCCGCCGACCGCCCGCGCCGTGATGCGTCTCGATCCCTCATAGCTCAGGAACCGTTCGGATCCACGATATCACGAACTCGAACCCGCCTATTCAGATCATCCAGCATCGCCATCCAGCACCTCCTCCTCGCCCTGCCCTCCGCAAGCCCCGCAACTCATTGAGGAAACTCCAGCGGAGCGGCCACATCAGTTCCAGCACCGTTTCCCTGTCGCGAACGCCGGGAATAGTCTGGGCAGGGGGTATAACCCGAGGCATCATGTGCGTCCGGGAGCATATGAGACGATGGTGTTCGCTCTAGAACCTACGGCTGAAGGTGGGGACGGGAACGGCAACTTACATGAGAAGTAGTGTGCCAAGTTTGTGGTATGACTCTCCGATCCCAATTTAAATCGTTTTGTCTGCGACTACAAACTGAGTTGACACGCTTGAATATAAGGCAGTATCAATTTTTAAAGCAACTCGTCACACAGGGATCAGAAGAAAGGACTCTTCTCCGAAAGGCTTCCGGAAGACTATATGGTGAGGGAGGCCCCGTCGTCATATCGGAGGTCTGTGCCTTCTCCTTTGGTAATTTCGATCGCTTTTTAACCCACCACTGAAAGATGCGAAATCGGTACGTGAAGCAGTCTGAGGTGCTCGAAACGGGGACTCACCTCCACTCCTTGTCGCATACCTTCCTCATAAGACACGATCGGCCCATAGTCCAATACGTTCCTCGCGAGTGTTATGTCGTCATATGAACGCGAAGTAATCATGTATTTGAGCTTCTTCCTGAACTCAGGTGAATCTCCCCGCACATAGCTGAGGAACAGCATCATGCGGCGCCCAGCGACCGGGGGATCGCGGATAATCCGTGAGTTTGGTCCATAAATCCCGGTAGAAGTCGAAGAATGGGCGGGGATCGCCGTTCGTGATGAAAAACGCATGCATCGCGGTTTAAACAGTTTACTTGCCGGCAACTTGCCGGTGCTTGTACAAGTATGGACGATATACTGTGCAAAAATTCAACGCTTTTTACACTTTGAGGACTTGCAGTGGATCCTATGCCCATATAGGGCCCTTTCTTTCTTTTAAATGAAATAAAAACTGTATTGAAGCTAATCATTTAAATCAAAAGCTCTCAGAATGAGCGTAAAGCTCCAAAAGGCAAGAATTCCTCTTCCAAATTACCATAGCTAACTACTCCTGCTATATTTTAAGAGATGCCCCTCAGTGTGTATATACAGCTAAAAAAACTGTCCCGACCCTCAAGACAACTTGTACACGTTGGATACAGGCCAAACCCGTCTGCTATCCATTTATGGCTGTCGGCAAAGTTCGGCATCAAATGTTGCGATCAAGCCATCATTTCCCCCTACAAAAAATCCCACCAAGTCCATACAAGTTGCGAGCATTTCTGAAGTTGTATACAAAACAATGATTTCAAAAGAGAAGTTGTACCCCTTGGAAGTTGTAAGGTGGTTGTGAGTCGTCATCATTTTTGTGTTAGCCAAAAAGTTGTCTGCAATTTCCCTATTTGCAGATGAAAGTTGTTGGGGTGCTCAATGAGTACATACAACTTTAGTAGGATAGGTATTCAACGGACGCCTATCGTGCAGCTGAATGCCTATCGCGCAATTAAATGCCTATCGCGCACGCTTAAACACCTATCGCACGCTTGAGCCTTGACTGCCTATAACAAGTCGTCACATCAGTAACATGAAAAGTGACGCATATTTTCAGTGACCACGGTCACAACGACTCACCCCACCCAGCTAATGCCATGCTGAGACAAGAACGAGGTAGAGGTAAGACTGTGATGGTTTGTTTGGTCACGTAATTTCGATCGCCGGATGTTGCCGAGGCGTGTGATATGGACGTAGAGTGCAGGCGTGTGCGTCAAAGGAAATCCAAGGTGTGGGGTGCCCTTGAAATAGAATGTCAAGTAGGTTTATGAGGTAAGATTCTTCCCCAAGCCCTTGAAGTCAGTGTGGCGGACGTGGACGTCGCCGATTGCTCATTGGTCGGCATTTTCCGCGTGTGCCGTGCGGAGACTTGATCATTGATGTGCCGCCCTTGGCGATGACGTGCCGCAGATGTGCCGCGGATAAAGCCGCACTCTTTGTGCGCTGCATCTGAACAATCCCGTGGTCACACTGGGGGGAGAAAGCCTCGGTGGATAGGCCTTCATGAAATGATAGACACTTGTGAAGCAATAGGCATTCACCCGCATAATAGGCATTTTTATTATTGTGATAGGCATTAGTCCCATCAATAGGCATCATCCGATGCCTATCATACTAAAGTTGTCGTGCCTCGTGCTCAATTCTTGGCCATCTCGATTTTGGCCCACACTGGTTGAACATTTCAAGTTTTTTGGTGAAAAAACTAGTGAAAAATGTTTTGAATTTTACAGCAAATTTTCAGTGAAAAACCAAGTGAAAAACTTGTAACTTCTTCATGAATTTTTTGAACTTCAAAACTTTTTCATAACTTTTTCAGAAATTTTTCACAAGGTTCAAAAAGGTCACCAAAATATTTCAAGTTTTTCACCTACTTTTTTGGCGAAAAATTACTGTAAAATTCAAAACATTTTTCACCAAAATTTTCAGTGCAAAACTTGAAATGTTCAACCAGTGCCATCTCATATTTGTGCGACACAAACAGGAATTTCAAACTCCGCTTGGCCGGAACGATTTCGGCAGGGCTTTGTTGATCTTCTTGGAGGTACTTTTGCCTCGGATACATTCAGGATAAAGAATTATGAGCTCAAAATGGTATATGGAATGTCTTCCAATTTTTTTTGAGACCGTATGTCTATGTTTCGGGGTGGATTCTGTGCCATAAAGTTACTCAATAACTTACGGCCCAGTATTTTTTTTGGGGCAGTATACCTGCGCCAAATAGAACATATTCTATATTGAACTGCTTGTGTGTGCATGGTCTGGCTATAATGGGCACATTCAAGGCGCCACTCGCTCGCTGATTGAGACCAGGCTAAGCGGAGTTTAAATTTATATTTGTCCCAGACAAATATGAGATGGGTCAAAATCAAGATGGGCAGATGGGCACAAGAATTGAGCACCCCTTGTAGCACATTAATTTTTGCACAGTATATGTGCCATAGTTTAGCCAAAAAGTTGTCCGAAATTTCCCTGTTTGCAGATGAAAGTTGTAATACATTGATTTTTGCACAGTATATGTGCCATATATGTGCCATATACAAGCTTGAACAGGTGTCAAAAGGATACCAGATCACCAGACCGCAGGCTACTTCGAAAATACCACAAGACCTCCAAAAATAAAGGTTGACCTGCTCCATTAGCATCTAGGCATCATTTCTGCGATATATATAGAGTATATGCCGGACTGCTGACATCCGCTGGGTACGTGCCCATGAGCTAAGCGAGGTACCCAGTCTGAATATACAATAAGTATATTCCTAATCCGCTGGAGAGATCCGGGCACGCGGTGGCACGACCACGTGCTGGTCCCAAAACAAATGTCTCACGCCTAAGGACGTGTTCTTGAGATGTGGCATGGCCCCTGAAACGGTTCTGGCGGTGCCTAAGGGTTACCACAGATGTTTATTCATTGTGTTGTAGCTTGTTTCATCTCCAGGTATTTTTTATTCATCCGGAAAGTTGTAAATACGGTACCAGTGTAAATTCGCGCATTATGCACCTCTTTGCTGCCAAGTTAAAGTTTTTTGGATGCCAAAGGTGAGTTTTATGATTTAGGATTCTAAAATATATGATTCACAGCCTTCAGTATTTTTTTCTATACCGTAACACTGTTCTTTTGGTGAGATGTAAGCATTTCTCAAGCATTTAGGCAGAATGGGGCATGGAACCCACTTCATTACAGAATTGAAGCATCTAGGAAGCATTCCTGACAGAAGGAAGCTGTGCTTCAGCTCCCAACTGAGCAGGAGATTATTTATTCCATTTGACTAAAAGAAAAGCAAGATTTGATGCAATTTCCATCTTTCTGCGGACAATTCGGCAGTAGATAAATTCTGACTTACATTCAAGGGTCTTACAAGCTGTAAAAAATAATGCGCCAATCTGGGGGTCAAATACAAGTGGAATGAAAGGATTGAACATATCACAATCCTCGATCAAACAATGTTCAGTGTGACAAGGAAGGAAACCCCGATCGAACAAACCCCAATCATCAATTGAACAGATTGAAACATTGCCGATTGCGATTTCCTCGATCGGGGGGTCTAAAATGTTCATTCTGTTTGTTCGGCGTCTCCCTAAAAGGCTATCGAGCCTTAAAAGGAAAAGGCAGGAGCAGGGTACCCAGACACACACCTAAAAAGGCAATCTTCCAGCATTGTTAAATGGGAGATATAAAAGTGAACTGCCCGCTGCACTTTCAGATTCTTGGAAAGTTCCTCTTTTAGTTTGACAGACAGTGTAGTAGAATTAAGTCAATTAATCAGACATTTCCGATCAACTGGAAACAAAGACATTCTGCAGAAAGAGAAAAGCTGGCGGAATGGGAAAATGCCGGACCAGTAGCAAAATTCCCTCTAACATTACGCCAACCTGAAAGGTTTATTAAAAGTTTAACATTCTGCCAGCTTTTATCATTCAGTGGAATTTCTTTGTTTCCAGTTGATCAGAAATCTTTGATTAAATCACTACTTTCTACCACACTAAGGCCCTGATCGGGCACTGTAGAATTTCTCTAGAATCTCCTGAGAATCTTTGTCACATAGTCACACCCTGTGTCAGTAACTTACTTCCGACCCGACGCGACCTCACTGCACATCCTGACCGCGTGTTTCCACATCAAATGCCTGACTACGCACTTCGCAAGCAACGCATCAAGCTGTCCATCATCCAGAAGCATCGTTCTGCTCTCTCCACTGCCGCAATCGCAGTCGTATTCTTTGCCTCAGTACTGCTGGCTCTCGAGAAACCTCGGCCATGGCCGATGCACACTTCAATCCTCTCTGGACGGGTTTGGCTCAATGAAGTACTGGCCGGACATCCTGAATGCTGCCGACGAGAGCTTGGAATGTCGGCTGTGGAGTTCGCCTTGCTGTGGGCAGAGCTAGCGGCTACGGGTGACCTGATGGATGGTCGCCATGTGACGGCACAGGAACAACTGGCCCTTTTTGTGTACTGGATGGTCCATGGAAGCAGCCAACGCGAACTTCAGGAAAGATTCCAGCGATCTGGAGACACGATCAGCCGATATATCAACAAAGGTTTCTACCTTTTTACCGGGTCATTTTATGACAAGTACATCCAAAATCCCATCGACAAGACTCCCGAGAAGATCCTCAGCAACTCACGGTGGTTTCCTTTCTTCAAGTATTGCCGCGGCGCCATCGACGGAGTTCATGTTCTCGCCTATGTACTGGAGGCACATACACTTTGCTATCGTGACTGTCATGGTTCCATTACCCAGAATGTTCTTGCCACCTGTGATTTCGACATGCGGTTTGTCCATTTGATGTCTGGATATGAAGGAACTGCAGCGGATGGTCTGCTTTTTGCCTGCGCGCGACAAAATGGGTTTTCCCTACAAGGAGGGTGTTATTATCTTGCCGATGCCGCTTTTCCCAACTGTGATGTTCTCCTTGCGCCCTACCGTGGTATCCGATATCATCTAAACGAATGGAAATGCGGAAAGCAATGGTCAGTCTCACATATACTATTTTTGCTCCAAGCTGATGTGACCGAAAGACCGCAAACTCCGCAAGAGCTCGTCAACCTTCGGCACGCACAGCTGCGAATGTTATCGAACGGATTTTTGGGGTAATCAAATGTCGCTTCCGGGTGCTAATATCTCGACCAGAGATGGGCTACCAGCAGCAAGCCCTGATGGTCAGTGCGGCAGCAGCTTTGTATAACTTCCTACGCCGTCACGAGCCCATAAACCACCTTGATGATGATGAAGAATACGATGTCGAGGGTCATCTGTTTCTTGCAGGAGGTGGGGACGATGATGAGGAGGTTCCTGTGCTTGCTGTCAACCATGTGGAGAAAACACGAGCGGATGCTCGGCGGGATCGGATTGCACAGGCAATGTGGAATGTGTATGTCTTAGATCACCCTGACTTGCAATAAAGAACTGGGATTATCGTCTACATATGCGGAACAATCTGATCGGATTACAATTGCAGAGTACGTTGTTATGACATGAATGTAGAAGGAGAAGTAGAGGAGACGACAAGCAGCAATACAATAGCAGAAGAACTTGGAGCCTAGAGGGCATCAGAACGAGTCTGGAAAACAGTGTGAAGGATATGTACCTAGTAGTCGTCGGGGATCGTGATACCAGCATCCTCCAAAATGCCCTCCAGTATACCTTGCGACGTACGTCATCCTCCTCCAAAATAAAATGCGAGCAGAGTGGGCTCACAGCTGAGAGCCGATGAGGCGAGATGGAACAGTTTGCCCTTCAGATCCGGCGGAAGTAACGTCTTGTCCTGGAGAATGCAGATGATTTCATCCACGTGAGTGAGGTCCTCTGTGGTAACAATAGGCTTGCTCATAGCGGCAGAGAGATTGTTGACAGAACGTGAGAGTTGGGTGCCGGCCTCAGCATTGCGACAAGCAACACTGCTCGAGTCGGATTTCTGGTGCTTGTGCTGGTCCTTCATGGTGTTGATTTCATCATCCTCGCTTTCAGCTTGCTTGCGCTTCCCGGAGACCTATGGAGGGGACTATCCAGGCGTAAGAAGCCAATGAAACGAAAAGAACAACGTACCAGAGAAAGTTCATCATTGTATGGCCCAGTTAAGCCGCTGCTCCCCGTAGCACTCTTTGAGCCATCGCTAGTGACAGTGTTCAGTGCCGACATGGGTGTGCAGCCTCGGAGTCAATGGCAGGGGCCATGTTGGTGGCCATGCTCTCATCTGTCGGTTCCGGGTTTTCTTTGTCATCTTTTGCTTTCTTCGTGCGCGACTTTGGCTTCTTGCCGAGATGAACAATGTTTTCACCTGTGGCGTGATTCGTCATGCCATCGTAAAGTGAGTCAAGAAGGCTATAGTAGGGGCATGGCTTTTGAAACACTTTGTGTATTGCTTTCCATGGGCCTGATAAGCAGGTGGTCAGAGAAGGAAAGAAAGAAACGGATGGGCCACGCACAGCAATGAAATTGCTATGTACTCTTCTGTATTTGTCGCATGCTTCTCTTCCTCGTCCCAGCCACTCCCACTGTATTTCTTGATGAAGAGGTAGAGTTCGAAGACATCTTTGAGCTATAGCAATTTCAGCGTGTTTTCGGCAGTCTAGGGACAAAGAACCTACATAGTTGAGCTTCGAAACAACCTTCACTGGTCTTTCTTCGGTTTTGCCTCTGGGTTTGCCTGTTGCATAGCCTTCACGACGTCTGACCAGACCGAGGGCTTCCTGCCATTGCCGCTTTGATGTGTTGATTTCTTATCAGCAAGTAAGTTGAGCATTGCGAGGCACTCGGCATCAGTCCATTTCGCTTTTCCAGCCACCTCAGAAGATTTGGGAGCCATGGGGTGCTGTTGAAGAGACCAGAGAGAGGGCAGCAGAGAGAAGGAGTGACTGGTGCGTGACAAGATTCTAGCCAAAGATTCTGATCAAAATTCTACGTCAATTTAGTGATTTCTATCTAGATTCTAGAGTACCCGATCAGGCCCTAACTGTCAAATTGAAATAGGAACTTCCCGACAATCTGAAAGTGCGGCGGGCAGTTCACCTTTATATCTCCCATTTAACAAGGCTGGAAGATTGCCTTTTTAGGTGTGACACAAATTTTGGCTGTATTACATAAGGTACCCGCGGTGCATACACACGACAAAAAGTCAAAAACATGTCCCAGATCACAAGTGTTTTGGCATGTTGCTGATGCAGCTGGCGACTGCGGTGTGATTTGGATGGGAAGGTAAGAGTCTGTCAGCTGCGAGGAGTAGTGCATGCACAATGTTGGTGATGATGATGAAATCAATTAGCGTGCTCGAGTCGCTGTAAGCGACTATGGTAACGATATGTGGTATTTAACTAACTAACTGGGTGCAGGTACAGCCAAGTAGTATCTCGGGCCATTGCTACCTGGGACACGGACGGCGAGCAGGGAGCGGGCAGGGCGTGAGAGGGAGGATGGGAGGAGATTGAGGAGCTACAGGGAGGAACGGGTGCGGAGCCGGTGCTCAGACGCGCGAAGGGGTGCGGAGCCGATGCTCGTACGCGCGGGGGTGACAGCGGAGCAGGGCTCGTATGCTCGAGGTGGCCTGCAGCGAACAGATGTTAGTAGTGGAGGTGTATGTGTGGGTACAGCAATGAAAGCGAGTCCAATAGCGAGATAGGAGGGTGGGGGAAGGGCGGAGGGTAATTATATAAATATAAGAATGATGAAATGGATTGGTAGTCGTAAGGGTGGGTATCTTGCTGGGGATAGGAGTTGGATAGATTGGCAATTAAGAGTCGGGTTCGGGGGGTACAGAGTCGCGGTAAACGGGAAGGCGGTTGGTGGCGTGTATGTAACGTAAGATGTGTCGGATGCCTTTCTCCGTCGTGAGAAGATATCCAATGGAGTTGGCTTTGCGTCTGAGAGCGGCACGGAGTGGAATGCGATTGTGGTGAAAGCGGGAGCAGAAAAATAGAAAGTGAGGGACATCTTCGCGGCGTTGGCATGTCGGGCATAGAGGGGAGTCCGTGAGGTGAATTTTGTGGAGCCAGGCATTGAGCCCTACCATCCGTGTGTGGAGTTGGACAATAAGGCTGGAGTTGCAGCGAGAGAGGTCAACAAGGGGTTTATGGTATGAGTGGACAGATGTGGAGTCGTCCAGGCGTTTGAATTTCTCGTACCGAGGAGACGATTCCCACACCTTGGTCCAGAGGGTTATGGTATGTGCCTGAAATACGGCTTTCGAAGCGGCTGAGCTGCGGGGGAGGGTGGAGTGGAAGAGGAGGGGGATTCGGGGGTCGATAGGTTCGGGTCGCTGTGCAGCTGATTTAGCTTCGGTATCTACGCGTTCATTGGGTTCGAAGTCGACGTGACCGGGAACCCATCCGATGTGGAGTTGAACATGGGGGAGGCGAGCTTTCAGGCGATCGAGTTCGCGGAGGAACTCTGGAAGCAAATATTGGGCAGGTTGCTGCTTGGGATGGCGCAGCGCTCGTATGACACTTTGGCTGTCAATACCAAGGAATATACGTCGGAGGTGAGCAAGAGATGGAATAGAAGAGAGGGCGAGGGTGGCACCCACAATCTCCGATTCGAAAACGGTGTGGTCGTGGTCGGAGCCGAGGTGAAGGCGGCGGGAGAACGAGTCATTGCGTGCATCTGTGATGCATGCAGCACCGATGCAGCCGTCAATGCCAGATCCATCACTATATAGGCAGAGGTCGTGCTCGCGTTTGCGTGACTGCGCACGCGCCAGAGCCTCTACTTTGTCGGGGGCAATGTCAAAAGTGAACGGAGTTGCCCAGGTCGGTGGGACAGGGAAGGGTTGAATGGTTTCGAAGTCATTTGGGTTGAGGTGCCATGTGTGCATTAAGTTGTGCAGTGCAGAGCGGTGACGTCGTATATTGTGGAATCGTGCAGCTCGTGAGGCGATGGGGTGGAGGGGGTGGGAGGAGGGAAGAGTGCAGATGCGAATCGCCGCTTTATGACAAAGCTGGTTGAGGCGAAGTTCTATAGGGATGTTATGTGCGTGCAGGTCAAGGAGGTCGTTAGCGGTGGAATGGATAGCACCCGTTATAAGGATTCCCGCGAGCCGCTGTACTTTACCGAGGCATCTCGTGAAGCCCACACTCCCACGTCGATGAGAAGACCCGGGGGTTTGCGAGATGGGCGTGTACCAGGTGTCGAGTGCGTAGGTCATCTTGGGGATGACAACGTTTTCGTAGAGGCGTTTGACATATTTGTGGGGAAGGCCGAATGCAGGGCGGGTGAGGCGGTTGCACGCAAAGAGGACTTTTAGCCCTTTAGATGCAGCTGCCTCGGCGTGAAGCTTGAAGTTGAGTTTTTCATCGATTAGAACACCTAGAAATTTAACATGGTCAGTATGTAATATGGGGATACCGTTCCAGTCGTAAGGTATCTGTTAATCGGAGCGGCCCTGGGCACGCATTCGCATCATCCCGAATTTCGTTTCCTCGAATTCCGAGTTGTGAGTGCCGGACCATGACCGAGAAGATTCGGCCATGGGATCCATGATTTCGTCGCATTCTTCAAAGGTGGGAGCTGCTGCTAGGAGGAATGCATCGTCGTAGTATGCACCGGCAGCGGATGATCTAGCATCAGTAATGACTTCGAGGAGGGGGGAATTGTAAAATTGGAACAGGTTACCAGAGGACGGCGCTCCTTGGCCAATACCATTGGTTACAACATAAGGTTCAGAGAGAAAGTCGTCGAATTTGAGCCGCGTGGATTGTCCGGCAAGGTCATGGGCATAAAAGTCGACAAGTTTGGTTGGGACTCGGCGAGCACGCATGTTATGGATGAGGCGAGGTTGAACGGCATTTGGGAATGCCGCTCGGATGTCAAGACTGATGAGTGTTACAACATTACCTTTGCGAAATTCATCTTTAATGCGAGAGGTGAGCAGATGAACAGCATCTGTGGTGGTTCGGCCGGGACGGCCGCCCATGTGCGTAGACGGGATGAGCTGGTACTTCTCCGTGACGTACGAAGTCATGGTGCTGTACATTGAGCAGAACGATTTCTTGATCGTGCGATATAACGCGATAGGGCGAAAGGATTTGGCGAGAGCGTAATCGGAGCATCCCAGTTTGCGCAAGACCACTGTGAATAATTCTTTAAGTAGGGGGGTTTCATACTTCAGGCGGTTCGTGCCCTGGAAGAGGGCCCAAAGAATGTCACCAATGATGTGGTAAGTCTTCTGGAGTACGATGAATGGGACGCCGTCGGTTCCGGGAGCGGTGTAAGACTTGGCTTTGCGGATGACTTCGTCATACATGGAGCGGGTAAACTCGGGCATGGGCACGGGTTCTGGGTAGACAAAGTCACCAGGGATACCTAGAGAGTCAGCGGGGGGGGCAGGGGGGAAGAAGGTCTGAAATAGAATGTCGCACTTTTCTTGGGCATCAGTTGCGAGAGTGCCGTTGGCGCGTTTGAGTGCCAGGATGCGTTCCGCACTGCTGTCAGTGAAGGGTCTGTTGGCATAGCGGGAAGCAAGCCAGACACTTTTCTCGTCGGCTTCCTCGAGCCAGTCTTTCCAGTGTTGTTTTTGTGTCGCTTTGAGCGCGGAGCGGAATGCTTTGCTGGTAGCTGCTTCTGCTGCTTTTGCGTCGTCGGAGGGGTGTTTCCAGTTCGCTCGTTCGGCTTTCCTAGCAGTAGCAAGGAGAATCGAGAGCTCTTTGGTCCACCAACGTTTGGCGAAAGGGACGAAGAGAGCAAAGGGACATGCGTACGGATAATGGACTGGAGCATCTTGTCAAGGGCGAGATATACGGTGTCGTATTCGGCCGGTGAGTTGATGTCGAGAGGGATCGGGTTCGCCTTCAAGTAGGTGGCCATGGCCTTGGTGAAGACTTCCCAATCGACGGCGCGGAAATTAGGGCGGGGGGAGTCCGGAATGCGGAGTAGTTCGTAGTCGAGGATTGCAATTATGGGGAGGTGGTCGGCACCTGGAAGGCACAGAGCAGGGAGTGCGTCGCGTGAAATGATCGTGTCGGAAATGTCCCCAGACGTGAATACCAGGTCGATGGTATTCCATGTCTTGTGCGCTGTTGGTGACATAGGTGCATCAGACTTTTAACATTTTGATTGTCACATTGTTGGCCATTTTCGGACATTGTAGGGTTGTCGACAACCTCACACCCTGAAATTTGAAAATTGCCTGCCCCAAAAAAAAAGGTCAGGCAGGAAACTACTCATACTCACCTGTGCATATGATTTTTTTTTTTTTTGGGAGGTTGGGAAAATGGGACATAGGATTGTGCAGGTTGTGAAATTGTGGGATTTGTGCCCATTTGTCCGCATTTTTTGGCATTGTTTGGCATTGAACAATGTCACAATCAAAATGTTAAAAGTCTGATGTGTGGTCGACAAGGTTTGTGTTGTCTTCTATCTGTGTCGATGCGAATTTAGGATTGGCTTGCATTGCTTGTAGTGATTTGTCAAGACTATAGCAACCAGGCTGGTGGAGAAGTTGGTCAAGGTTCAACGTTAGACAAGGGCAAATGGACCCAAAGGGTGATAAGCTCTTGGAGGCAATCCACCTTCAGCACCATGTACTCACCTTGCAATTACATTCAAGGTTCAACCTCGAATGTAAATTGCCAGACTTGCAGAGAGCAAATGTTGCATTGTGTTTCACAATAGCAGCCCCAACTTGAGTTCCAACTTGACCTAAGTTGGAGCCAAGTTGGGGTGCCCCAAAAAGGCCTCAAAAAGGATATTTGAAACCCCTAATTTTTTTTCCTGTGTGATTTTTGTTTTGAATGCCTGGTCCTCTGTGTCCATGTATGTGCCAGCCTTGCCACCTGTTTCATCATGTAGTTGGCAGAATGCTGCCATTCTGCCATTTGACCTGGCAATGGCAGGCAAAATGGTTTAATCTGGTGAGAGTCGACAGAATATGGCAGATTAAGGCTAGGAAAAGGCTTTTTGGAGCTCAAATTGTTCTTTCCAAGTTCTTTATTCTACTCATTTCTAATCTGATCTTCAGTGTTCCTATATTTTTCACTTTTATATGTGTCTACCAAAAGAAATCACAGATGTTGGATGTGAAAAAAAAAATCAACTTCACTCCAATACTCTAGTTGTGTTCAAGTATTATTAGATGAGTAGTGGATTTGGGGTGTATAGGATTAGAATTGTAGAGGAATGTTGCAGAAAGTTCAACCACCAAGGATCTACGGTGACAGAAGAAAACAATGTGAGTTGAGTCATACACAGGGAAAAATGTAATAACTGATGGCCAATTCTCACATTCTGCCGACATTCTGCCCTGCCATTCTGCCATTCTGCCTGGCTAAATTGCTCAAAAACAATTCTGCCTCCAGCATTAGTTTCATGCCAGATTTTTTCGACAATTAACTGCAAGAACACCAGTGGTATGTTACATTTGTTGTACATACGGATGCGCATCTGTCACTGCCGAGCTCGTTGGTGATAGATACTGTACTTCGATTGGTGCTATTGGTATCAACTATGAATTAGATGCAATTTGAACCCCACACTACACCCAAGCTCGGATTGAGCAAAACGAACTCTTCTCGCGCCGTCAACTCAGAATTATATCCATCAGCCACTCGATCGTATTTGGGGCATACTCACCAACTCTCCAATGCAAGCTTCAGGACGAGAAGATTGAAGGGCGGAAAAAAGCCGCGGCGAACACGTCCTCAACCGCAATTCATCCAATCCGTGTCAATGAGTCAGTCGCCAGTTCCTACGATCTCTTACGAGTCGCCATCAGCATTCTGGCGGACGACGCACGGTGAGATACAACAAAACAAAGAGAAGAAAGACGCCACGCACGAAATCCTCGTCCCAAAGAAGCCTCAACACCCGCGCCGCCGCCGACCGCCCATCGACATCGAACGCCCACGGCGCCGCCGGCCGCCCGTGGATGCTCACCGCGAACAGCTCGCCCGCCGCGGGCGGCACCACGCGCCCCGCGTATCCGCGCACGGCGGGCGCGGGCTGCGCGGTGAGCTCGAGGATGCGCAGGAGCAGCACGCGGCGCCCCACGTGCGCGGGGAGGGAAGAGCGCTCGAAGCTCGCAAGCGCGGTGCCTGCGGTGGACTGAAATCAGCGGGTGCAGCGGGAGGCAGAGGGGTGCGTACCACTGAAAGGGAACGTCTGGCGCCCGCGGACTTGTGCGGTGAAGACGCTGGGCACGCGCACGCAGTGTACCCGCGTGGGCGCGACGACGATAAGCTGGACCTGCTGTGTGAACGCGACGGGAAACGGCTGCCCGAGCCGGAAGAGCGTAAGCGCGGGAAACATCCGTGCCCGGTGCCCGAAGAGGGCTGCGCACTGTGCGAGCTGCGCGGGCGTCACCGTGTGCGCTGCCAGTAGGTGCGCGCGGAGTCCCGCGAGGCGCGGCTGCTGGATGGCGATCTGCGCGAGCGCGATCTGCCATGGGGCGCCGGAGGGCAGGCGCAAGTCCGTGCCGTGCGCGAACGACGACGGCGCGTCGTCCGGCGTGACACGCAACCGCACGCTGCCCGCGAGGGGGTGCGCGTCCGGGCGCCAGTACAGGAACCCGCGCGCGTGGGCGGGGAACAGCGCGCGCGCCTGGAATGTCAGGCGCGCGGACGGTGCATCGGGTGCATCTGCGAACGCAATGAGGACCGCGGACTGCTGCGCGGGGTCGAGGAAGTCGCCCCGGCTGATGCGCGCGGGGTCGAGCGTCGCGACGCGGTGGCACGCGGGGTCCGGCTGCATCGCGAGCACGTCCGAGGAGGCGAGGCGCTCGTGGAGGAGCTGCGCACGCAGCGTTGCGTAGGTGGGGACGTGCGCGATCTGCGGGAGTGTCACGCGCCACGGCGCACCCGACGGGAGCGCAAGGTCGTGCCCGTCCTCTGGGAAGGCCGCGCGGTCCGCGGAGACGCGGAGGCGGACGCTGCCGCCTGGCGGGAGGGTGTGCAGCTCGGGGTGGTAGTACAGGAACCCGCGCGCGTTGGCTGGGAAGCGGACGTGCGCTTGGTGCGCCCGGCAGTAGGGCAATGCGACGGGCGCGTCTGGACGCGCGGCGAAGCGCACTGCGAGCGAGATCTTGCGTGCCGGTTCAATGTGGTCAGTGGGCTGGAGGAGCCGCGGGTCGAGCGTCGAGATGACTGGCGCGGGAGGCCTGCCCCCGCGGCGAGGAGTCCTGCGGAGTCCAATGAATTCTAGGTGTACAGAATGAGGACATCAAGGAGTGTACGAACGGAAGAGTGTCGGTTGTGTAGCAGCGAGCAAAATCGGGTGGAGGTCGTCTGCCGCACAGCACCACGGTGCGACTCGGAATCCAGCGCTCGTGCATGTGGTCGTGAGGAAACGTGATGTTTGTGATGCTGATTTGGGATTTTCTCACGATCATTCTCTTACTCTCCGATTACTCGAAAAAAAACTGGAGAGATCTTACACTGAGACTCAGACTCTGACGAAAATGTTACTTGTTTATGCAGTAAGATGGACCGACTGAATTTGCCATCATTTCCGTGATGGGAGCCATTATGTAACCGCCATCAGAAACCGATACATTGCCAGTCCCCACTGAATTGGGCCTTGGCACTCGCCACCACAGTCGCGCCGCTCTCGACTCCTTACTTTCGATTCTAGGGTTGCTGGTTCGTTTCACCATCGCGGCCACTATAGGGCGTAAAGGAGCGAGCCCACCACACAAGATATCACGATGCACGTAATGGGAAAAACTTTGGCAGCTGAACCATTGGGGGAGGACGATGTGGGGGTGGACGATGGCGAGGAGCCCGAAGCCGTCAGTGAGGAGGGAGGCGTGGTCAATGGCGACGAGGCATCTTTTGCCGGCGCCGCAAGGGTGTAGAAGGGGACAACACTTCCGGAGAAAGTGTCGAGAATGGTACTTGCCGCCTCTACTATTCTTTCCACGCAAGTGCCCCGCCCGTCAGCCCCGAAGGCACACGTTTCTGCATGCTCCCCGCCGAGGCCGAGGGCGGAAAATCTGAAGCCAGAGGCATTCTCCTCGAATTCGCCTGAAGAGAGGGGCATTAGAAATATGTAGGCTTGAGTCATATGCCGTTGAAAATAAAGAAATACGAACCCACGAGCATGGCTGGTGCGCTGGGATTAATGATGGTGAATGTTGTGCTTGGTTCCACCGCTACCTCAAAGCTTACGGTGCCGCTCTGGGTGTATGTAGTCCAACCATCGCTCCCGACGCCGATTGCAGAGAGCGAGGTGGTCCCTTCGACGATAAGTGTAAAGGTCGGGTTTACGCCGGACAGGGTGTAGAGCGTTTGCCCGTGTACAGCTACAGCGAGATGAGCATTCGTAGTCTTGCGTCAGCCCCATCTACGCACCATGAATGATGGCCAAGAGCAGCAGTACAGCCAGAGTGCGCTTCGTCATGTCGAGATGGGGATGAGGCGCGCTGGTAGGAGATCTTGATTCGCGTTGCTTAACTTATAACAACGCCAACTGCTGCCGGAGTGATTGATATGTCAGGTGTGAGAATGTATTGCCTTGTAGATCATTCGCATTGCCGCTGTTTCGGTCAAGTTTGGCCGTGCCGCACCACTGCCGCACCCACGACTGACCAAGTCTTGCTGGAGAATGAATTGCCTGGGAGAGAGAGAGAGAGAG
Organism: Mycena sp. CBHHK59/15; assembly: GCA_029204085.1. Taxonomy (NCBI): domain Eukaryota; kingdom Fungi; phylum Basidiomycota; class Agaricomycetes; order Agaricales; family Mycenaceae; genus Mycena; species Mycena sp. CBHHK59/15. Next base: position 191,391 of record JARGXW010000154.1, on the reverse strand, counting down.
TCGGTTAACGGCGCAAGCTATACTAAGTAACTAAATTGCCTGGGACTCTAGAACGAAAATCATATTATAAAAATAGTAGCGCTTGAGGACTGGCACCTCGTACGGATCCGCATCCATGAAGACTCTCTGTCTCGCCGCACGCACTACTGCCATGCGACTAACCACCTTGCACAAAGTGCCGGGCGCAGGGTGTCCTGAGACCTGCCAGTCCATTTGGATGGTTTTGATAAGCAGTCCCCCGACTTATTTTCGCCTATCCCACAAGGGGACCCTGCCGGGATTTGGCTAACAGCAGTTTTTACGTCATACTTGGGACGTGCTCTGCTCGGGCAGTCAAAGCATAGTTCAAGTGTCTTCCCGGATGTGGAGCGTGGCACAAGCAACCAGGAAGGCAATGGGAAACTGCCCTAGAGTCGGTGGGTGGCGGGCCGTGGCATGTGATGGTTAGTAGCCCCACATGGCTGGAGAGTACTAAATCCTCTGTCGGTCTGCATTTCTGAAATGCGATGCAGGCTTAAGTTGATTCCTGCTGACCCTTCCCGACTGTCAAGCCCATGCATATATAAAAAAAGGGTTTACAGCCCCATGGGTGCCGTTATGGCTATGGGGAAGGGGTGGGCCTCGAAAGAGAACCCTTTACGGTGGGCATTTGATATGGAACTTGCGGCGAACAAGAGTGATTGAAAATCCGGGTGTACTACCCACAAATAAGGAGATCCATAATCGCTGGTTGAAAGCGGTTAATGGAGTGTTGCAACATGATTGCTTGTTAACCAACAAAATTAGATTTGGTCCACTTGCATTCAATACACAATTGGTATTAAAAACATGGAGTGGGCTACTTATGGATGAAGACTCTCTGCCGGATGACTGGACACATGAGGGTTTTAGTGGGTATGCGACCCATAATTGATAGACATGGGATAGGATAATTCCTTCAGGTCGGAGTCCCACACTGGTTAAATAATGTGTGTAACAGCATTTCCTCCTGGACAACTTCCCCGGCAAAAACTGGCCCACAACCAGTAACCCAAGCGGATGAACTTGGAATGCTTCTGCAGACTGAGTCTCATTATCCCAAACGCTCCAAAAAATAAAAATAAAATAAAAATAAAATAAAAATGGTAGCGCGCTCCGCGGCAGAGCCCACTAACTGTTTGCACCATAATCCTAACTATTCAACTTATCTTATCTGAGATTTGAGAAAGTTAAATTGATCGGCATCACGATCCAAACTTTCAAGCTCTGACACCCTGGTGTAGCACATTTAATGGTGTGGGGTAAGACAGAGCTCTGGGGAATATGAAGGCGGTCATGACCATGTTCATGGCTCTCGATATCGAATAGGGTAAAGTTTAGAACCCCCCATTTTTGTTGGCACTTCGAAAATCGACAGCGAGTACATACAACTCCGAAAGTCCGATCATTGTGTCTTGAGGCAAAATTAAATTTACTGCTCAGGATGCCACAGTGCAGAGAATTAGAAATGTAGAAATGGGAGACAACAGATATGGAGCTATCCAACATGGTACCATGGATGAGGAAAATTAGAACCCCCCATTTCTTGTGCACCCTCGAAATTCTCGCAGGAATTCAAACTCCGATTGTCCAGCATCGGGATTGCAGAAACACAATCAAATCTTGACATTACATAGCTGGGACTGTGTTGAATAAATGCAAGTAATACCTGGGTAAAGCAGTTAGAACTGTCCAAAGACAACCAAAACATGACAGACAATATTAATACATATAAGTTGCCGTGAGGTCGCTGCGACAGTTGCGATCTGGCAACCGAGAAATAAATGTTTTACAAAAGACTTCATTGCCGACCAGGCTCCTTCTGGAGGAGAAGCCTATTATGTAATTAGTGGGCCGATAAACTGGAAAGATTCATGGGTGCACTAGTTGATAGACAGTGTACTGTAGTGTTTCGACCAAAGGTTCACGGGGTGTCACCCGTCACCTCAATTGTTCTTTTTTTTTTTTTTTTTTTTTTTTTTTGGGGATGTTTGTAGTAAGGGTACAAAGTCTGCAGAAGCATTCCCTGATCCTCCATCTGGGTGTGGTGTATGATCCAGTATGGAATTTCACCATCATGCCGTCGAGGGTGTCCGATTTTGCCGAAATTAACTGGCCAAATAATTGCCGGTGGTTGTGTGGGATTCGAACCCACGGCCATCACATCACGCTATTACGTAATCGGTGGCAGCCGGTCTTTTCCGGCTAGGACTCATGGCATTTCCACTTAGCCACTTGTCCCCGTCACCTCAATTGTTCACTGGGTTAGTTGTTCATCCCTCGGCAATCACGATAAAATTACCATAAAAGGCAATCCGGAAATTGCCGGACCCAAGATTTTTTATGGTAATTTTATCGTGATTGCCGAGGGATGAACAACTATGGTAATTTTATCGTGATTGCCGAGGGATGAACAACTAACCCAGTGAACAATTGAGGTAAAAACGCGAAAATCTTGGGTCCGGCAATTTCCGGATTGCCTTTTATGGTAATTTTATCGTGATTGCCGAGGGATGAACAACTAACACTTGTCCCCCGTCACCTCAATTGTTCACTGGGTTAGTTGTTCATCCCTCGGCAATCACGATAAAATTACCATAAAAGGCAATCCGGAAATTGCCGGACCCAAGATTTTCGCGTTTTTAGGCCTATTTGGGTCCGAAAATTGTGCCGTCACCGTCACCTGGACCAAAATTGTTCATTCATGGGCCTCTGTCACCCGTCACCTGAACCTTTGGTCGAAACGCTACAGTATGCCTTGCTCCTGGTGTGATTACAAATGTGCAGGACATGTGCCCACGACACATTTGATGTTCCCCTGACGTGTATTGGACACGGTGATCTGAAAATAAACTGTTAGCCGGATAAAGCAAGCAAAATAAGGAGACCCGTACTTGATCAATCCCGGGTGCCGTTAGTGGAATGGCAGGAAGAAGAAGACGGAGGAAAAGCTTGGGTTGGGAAGAAAGTGTTTCGGGCCCATCTACCGTACCAGACTGCTATCTATCTAAGACAGAAAAATCAGGACAAGGTTCAAACTAGGATTTAGGGTTAAATTGACTCAAGATGCACTGGTGCCAGGCAGCAGTTAAGGTGGGCCGATAGACAGTGCGTCAAACACCATCCACTGCACATATTACTACACAAAATTTAAATGCATCATCTTCGCAATTGAGAGTTCGACTCACAGCGTCATTGGACAGACGAGGACACTTTGCAGGCTGTTTTAGTGGCGCCGCTGGGATAGTAACAGGCTTCCGTTTAGCAGTGGTGGGTGTTGATTGCTGAAAAGGTAGATTGCTCAGGTTTGCATTCGATGAGGCATGGGACAAAGACACGGTGCGAGATGGGAATAGTGTCTTGTGTGTCTCTGGCGACGGCGGCAAACCTTGAGAACCTTTTGATGAATAAGGAAGTAAAAATCACAATGAAGAGAACAATCTACCTCGGGCACCTGCATCTACGGACTTCTGCAGAACCCGCTTGACTGGCTGAATAGGGCTATCCGCTAATTAACTAGCTGAGTGAGAATCAAAAAAGAGGTGGAATGAACCTACCTGCAGGCATTCGCAGAACCTGCCCGATAGCGTAAGGGCTGAGCAACTCCTGAGCTTCTCCTGTTCGGGGAACTCGAACAGGGCAGGCAAGCGGTCCCGCTCCAGGCCGCGTCGGCTTTGAACGCGTCACGTAAGCATTGGTGCTTTCTTTGCGCTCTAGCCGCACGAACATATCTTCCTTGACACAGCTCTCGTCTTCCTCCTGATCTGGCTTGGATATTTCTGTAATGGAGAGATTCTTAAGATCCGCTGTGGCCCGAGCAACCTCTTCCGGTTTGCCTACACAAATCGTCGTCTGGAGTGCTAGCAACTGATGCCTTCGCGCTTCCTGACGCACATCTCCTGACTGGTGGCACATTATCTTGCTTTTCGGGAAGTTCTTCAAGATTAACAGGCCATCCAATGAAGTAACTCTGGAGAGCATAACATATGGTGCCTCGGTGCCAGAACAATCCGGCAGATTGACCAGCGCATGGGAAAGTGTTTTACCCTGGGACTTATGGGCTGTTATTGCGAACACCGGTAGTACAGGCAGCTGGGTACACTTGACGGTCACGGTCTCCTTTGTGTAATAATCCTGGAAACTGATTGGCACGGTGTCTTTGAGAGCGACTACATGATTATCTGGAAGGCCCTCGATGATTCCAGGTGACGTATCCGGAGCCTCTATCACACAAGAAATTGCATGTCTATTGCCCTCAGCATCCAGCCGGTATCGGACACTTTTAAGAATTCCGGAGCACCCGTTGACTACACCTCTAGGGACGTCGAAATTCTGGGATATCATCACTGGCATTCCAATCACTAGCGGGATTTCCCCAAGATGAGAGTTAGTGGCTCCCGAATCCATTCCGTGTAAGCGTTGGATCAGCTGTGGCTTTGTAATGGGTTTATTACGACCAAGCATGTCAGATGCATGATACCAGTGGAGCTGTTGCCCAATCCACTCGGCAAAGGTACGCGCTGCCTTGACGTTAATAGCGTCCTTTGTCGCATTATCCGAAACTATCATCGGGGCTGACCTCCATTCCTCAGAAGACCAATCCACGTCAATATTGGAGAGAACCCTGGTGTTCAAAAGCTCATAATCAGAGTCAGTGCATCACCCTTCTCAAAGTCTGCCTAACAAGGCTAAAAATCGTGCATTTTCGGGCCCACTCTGGCACTTATTCTCCGTCAACAGAACCACAGTTCTAAACGAGAGCCAGAGTAATTTGCCAAAGACAACCCTTTGTTTCGGTCACGTTGCAGTGGTCATCCCGGGTTTCATTAGCTGTGAATACAGTCTCTTCTGTCCAACAGGAGGCAGTTGCGAAAAATCACCAGCGAATATTATACTGATACCGCCAAACGAGTCTGTATTGCCTTTTGCGATGCTCAACACTTCACTAATATCACTCAACAGACCACACCCGATCATGGAAACCTCGTCGATGAACAGGTAATCAACGCCCTCCCACATAGCCATCAAGTCACGGCGTGCTTTGGCGCTCATACCACTGGTGGACGATGACAGGTTCAAACTCAAAGCTGCATGTAAGGTCATACCAGTGATGTTACGAGCCGCAACTCTGGTATACGATGCTAGCCTGAATCTCCTGTCTTGTCTCCGCTGCTTAAAGAAATGTGTGAGTCCGTTTATCATATGAGATTTCCCCGTACCACCTGGACCACCAAGGAACATACGAAGAGGTGTCGCGTTTTCCAAACTGTGCTCAGCAATTATTCTAAATGCTCTTGCCTGTTCCGTATTAAACACATATTCTGCAACAACTTCGTCTATTGTTGCCGGCACTGGAGGAGCAGTGGTTGGAGGTAACTGACCCGAACTGTGCACACCCATCGTTTCCTGAAATGCATGCACAGGTTCGGAAGAACGGAATGGTGATCCATCGGAAAGAAGAACTGAATTACTTGTTGAGTTACTTGGAGACGGATCCGAAGCATCCAAAGCAAGGGCAGTTGTCTGCGTTGAAGCGGTGCGCTTCCATTGATCTTTACGTGCTTGGTACACCTTTTCCCAATTATGCTCTGCCACCGGATGCCTTTCTTGAACCATTGTATGCAAACTGCTGTTTTCATCTGTCGGAATCCTGGTCGATCCAACATTCACATCGAACATACTGCTCGACTCAGCTGCAAACAAAGTATCTGCAATTTGCGAAGCCACGGTGGCAAGGTAATTGGATCTGGCACCTGCGATGCATTCCAGATGGTCCAAAACTAACGATTCATCCTCTTCTGCATACATAGCATCTTCACAGGTTGCAGCACTGTGCTGAATATCGCGGTTGATCCCTGCCCGTTTACGATTTTTGCGACTTGAAAAGTGAGCATCTCGGCTATCCTTGCATTCATGTAAGACCTGAATATTATCGATGGCTTCCAAGACGAACTGAGAACAAATTGCACAGAATCTCAAATAAGCATCCACCCAGGACTCCCTGTCATTGCGCAAATCACAGGCATGGCGCCATGGCTTGAAAAGAATCAACATCAATTGTGCATGTTTCTGCTTAAGGTCATCCATATCTCTTCGAGGCATAGCGGGACCTATTGGCACTGGGACCTTCCTGCTCATTGGGGAGCACACATGCAACATATGGGTTGATGCTTCTATGTGTGGAAGCTTCAACTCAATCTTTGGTCGGACTCTACCAGAGTATGCTAAAATGTCACCGTCATATTCTTCCAAAGTCTCCTCAAACGGATCTGCGGCATCATCCTTATGTTCGGTCTCAACCTCCTCCGAGTTGTCTCTATACTAGCGTGACCTCATCCTCCTCCAAGTCCGAATTGGATTCCAAAATTGTCTGTTCCTCCGATCTGTCAAAATTCTCTCCTTCCGTGCTCATATCCCCCATGTCGGTATTCATTTCTGGAACTGCACTGGCATTGGATTCGAGGCTCTGGTCTGTCTGAGCCAGGGGGGGCTTCCGATAACACTCAGGACATGGATCTTCATCATTGATAAATTTCTCAAATCCCGTCCAATACAGATTCTTGAACTTATGACTTGTAAAATGGTCCTCAAAGTCCATTAAATACGACACAACTTGCTGGGCTGATAACTCTTGTTTTGCGATCATCGAGTGTGCGCACTTTTGAAGCAATTTCTTCGCCTGAAGAGTCAAATTATCGGCTTCTGGATCATATTCACCGAGCTTTCCTACCGCTAATTCAAGAGCAGCATAGGCAACGTGAGCCTGCAACTGCATTTTGGTACAGTCCATTACCGGTCAATGACACATAGCGGTCAATGACACAAATGACTTGCGTAGGCTGATTAGTGAAGATAATCCTTAGATTTTTTAGGAGCACGTTCAACACTACTACATCAATCTGCTATTCAGTTCTTGGGTGAAGGGAACACTTTGACCACTCTCCCGAATATTTTCTCCAAGAGGTGGGGCAAAGCAGCAATATTGTTCCGAGCTCAATAATGTTGCCATTCATCTTAAGCCTTATCCTTGCTGTACATATGTTTCCAATTCCATCAATAAATACTATAGTGACTTCTTCTGGGTACATGGCTGATTGTAAGGTGTGTGGGTCGTCAATAGCGTGAAACTGCGATGTTTGATGCGCGATCACTTGTCACACTCCCAAAACGGAATCTTTCTAAATAAAGCACGACAAAGCACGAAAATCTTACCTCGACGCCATACCTCCTCTCTCTCTCGGCTGGATCTACTATGGCACGCGCGAAATCGAAGACCAAGGTTCTGCAAATCACTCGGGAGGTCAAGAACGGGCTCATGGCCCGTGCTGTGGTGGCACTGTACCATTATGAAAAGAGGAAGGACCTGGGAAAGGGGGAAAAGAGATTGAGCCTTCGAGAGGTGTGCAAGAAAATAAAGGCAGTCTATAAACTGGAGACCGGGGAGGTGGTCAACATCGATGCATCCACTCTGGGTTGGCTGGCTAAGGGGGGAACTTCCAAGAGCGTAACAAATGAGGCGAAGGGCTGGTTGCTGCTGGAGAAAGTCAACACTGTGATTCAGTTTGCAACGGAGGTAGCGAACCGTGGCTTCCCCCTGACCCATAAACGACTCAAGGAGCACGTCGATGAGATCTGCAGGGCGCGTCTTGGCGACTCTTTTCCTCTTGGCGGTGTCGGCAAATCTTGGACCAGTCAGTTCCTAGAGAAGTACAATGATCGCCTGTCAATGTACTGGTTGCATCCACTAGACAACAAACGTAGTCATGCTGTCAATCCAGCAACAAATGCAGCCTGGTTTGACCTCCTCGAGGATGTGCTTTCAGGGCGGTGTGATCATGAATTTGACACCGAGGTGGATTCGGATGGTTCCAATGATGAAGACCCAGACTCCGAGTTTGAGCCCATCCGGCCTGAGAACATTTATGGCATGGATGAAAGTGGTTTTCCTGCATCATTGTCAACGAGGGAACAAGTCATTGGTGGAAAGGGGAAAAAGACACAGCATCAACAGGCTGACAGAGGTCGGGAAAACACAACGGTGATTGTTACCATTTGTGCAGATGGGACCAGTCTAGCGCCTGCTGTTATATTTAAAGGAAAAGCGTTCAACGTTAAATGGGATCAAGCAAATCCTACGAACGCATCGTGAGTGACCATTGTCTTTTCTGACTGTATGAATTCCTTACCCCCTTCATCTAGTCTTGGTTATTCGAAAAAAGGTTGGACAGATGGTGAGATTGGCGTTGAGTACATAAAGGATTTTCATGAGCAGACAAAGCACAAGGCCAATGGCAGGAGCGGTCGATGGCCACAACTCACATTACACTCGGGCATTTCTGGTTTTTGCCAGGAAGCATCGCATTCACATCATCTGCTATCCGGCACATGGAACACATGTTTACCAAGGGCTCGATGTGGCTGTTTTTGCGACACTGAAGCTGTACTGGACGCAGGAGAAAGAGAAATGGGAGAGGTAGAAGTGGGAGCCTGTTTCGAAGGAGAATTTCTTGGCTATCTACAGAGCTGCCCACATCCGCACGCTCACCAAATCAACCATCAAAGCTGCCTTCCGGAAAACCGGAGTATGGCCATTCAATCGTCAGGTCGTCACGAAGGAGATGATGGCCCCCAGCCTCGAGACGTCTGTTCGGGGGCACCTGCCAGTTGCACCGACCACTCCGGTCCGTGTAATGACCGATATGTTGTACCGAGCCCGCGAACGTGCTAAAAAAGCGAAGCTTCGAGGTGATTCAGACTCGGACGTTGACACAGCTAGTGATGACATACCCGACTCCCCAACACCGCAGGGAGATAATCCATCACCTCCTCGCCGTCGCCGTCTACCCGATCCATTTGCTATACCAGTCCAGAATGCTATCACCAGTCTGCGCACAACATCTTCAGCATTTCTTGTCACTTCCTCTCCTGTCCAGGCATCGTCTGAGCCACCGCGGATTCCACCAACAGTGATATTACCAGAGAAGGCACAGCACACAGCTCTTCTTGCAGCTGAGCCGACAACGGCACTGGAGCGTGAACTGATGGAAGCGCTCAGACTGGCCAATGAGAAAAACAAGATCCAGAAACGACAGATGGTTGCTATGCAGTCAGCGCTGGTCCTCAACGGCACCTATTGCGATCTTGTTCGCAGGCAACTTGCTGCCCAGGAGAAGAAGAAAAATCGGAAAAAGAAAGAGCATCTTGTTGGTGATGGGCTCCCATGCTTGCTGACGTCGTGGAAGTTTGTCCAGAGAGTTATCGAGTTTGAGGAGAGCGCTAAAGCAAAGGAGACCACATTAGAGCAGCGGAAGGTGACTCGGTTGGAGAAGGCAGAGGCACTGAAGAAGTGGAAGGCTCTTGATGATCAGCGGAAGGAGCAGAACAAGGAGATTCGCAGTGACTGGGCAGAGAGAGTCAAAGATTGGGAAGCAGAACGAGATCTGGCGAAGCAGGAGCGGCGTCGTCCTGGCTGGAAGAAGCCGGTATTGAAAGGGCTACTATTCTCAGCCCTTCCAAAGCCTGGGTATGCCGTGGAGGCTGGGGAGAAAACAGTGGAGGATGATGACAAGGAAGACGACTCAGGGTCTGAATCCTCTGACTCAGGCAAGTCTTCTTCTTCTGATACCAACAGGGAAAGCTAGGCAGCTTGATTGATATGTTGTCTGTATGTAGATAACACTGTGTATTTAGATCCACCTAAGCTCCGTGATCCCATCGACCTCACCACACTCCTCGTCGAACCGGCCCGGGCCCAATGAGTCTCTCAGGCAAAGAGAAGGACTCATAAGAGACAGCTTGAGTGGTCTCCTCATCTTTGACGCAGCCAGGCGCGATTCCATTCCTCTTAGGTACTGTCAAGCTCATCTTCCTGTGCACACTTGCAGAGTGCATGCAAGGGAAATGGCTGGAGATGTTGCATGGTCTCATAAAAGAGAGGATCCTCCATTTTTATGGGCACGGTTGGCAGCTTTTGACGTGCGAGGAACATCAATTGAGAGCCTATGCTTGGAGGACGCGACACGGTTTGTGACGCGTGATGTAACGAAGGCTGATCGGGCCGAGGGATTTGTGACTGTGTCATTGACCCGAAAATCGTGACTTTGGAATCTTTTGCAGAGTGGCTCTCCAAGGGACTCTAGTGAAATTCTGACACTTTGCATACCACAAGATATCATATTTATACATGAATTGGTCAACTCAGAATTTTTCTCACTTTGAGGATTGGTTCAGAGAATTCAAATTCTATTTGTTTGTGTCATTGACCGGTAATGGACTGTAATGTAATCGGTGATATAATAAAGTATGGCCTTCGCAGCAGGACCAGAGCTGATGAACTTGATATCCATGTTGCAACGAATGGCCTCCATCATGGTTGAATTAAAATTATTCAGAAGCCCATCAAGACACCTCAGGGTAAGCTCCCCGGTTTCAGGATCAATCATGCTAATAGGAACCACGTTGGATTCATCCAAATCAAAATGACACTCCTTTGGTTCGGGCAGACCACGCCAATATTTGAAGCATGTGGGATGGTGAGTATGTGACTGGCAACACTTCATCAACTTGTGAAGGTCTTTGTCTCGAGAAAGAGAAGGATTTTCAGTTTGGTCCATGGGCGTTGGCCACGGGTTGCACAAGGGTCGAACTTCCCCAACTCAGTATCGAAGGATGGATCTGGATCAGGAGGAATAGCGTTTGAGATAGTGTCGTCCAAAAATTCAAGTAATTTCTTCTGAAAGGCCAAATTGCCCCCATTCTTCAAGGCTTTTTCCTTGATCTGAGTCGGGTTCAACCCACCTTCCAACCAAATGAGCATGTGACAATGCAAAGTTCCTTGTCCCTGCGCTTCCATGCAACCATAGTAAGCCTTGACCAGCCCAAGGATCCCACCGTCGAGGTTCTCCTGCTTCGGATCATAACCCAGGATCGTTGATATGAATGCCTTCATGTAAACGTTGAAGAATTGCGCTGCAACTGCGGAATTTTTGGCCACCAGAGAGGCCCGATCAAAATATTTCGGAACACTGTCCTCCATTAATTTATCCAGATCAATCTCATCTCCTGCCAGAAATTTAACAAGTGGATTGTAAACGTCTGCAGGATTGATTGTGATGTAGAAATTTGGCATGCCCTTGTCGATCATGAGCCCCGGATCTGATTCCCTATTACTAGCTTGGACTGAGCGGATCCAGCCACATGAGAATTTATAATATTCACCTCCTTCATCAACCTCAAAACTCGACGCTCCTTATCGTTATTTGCAGTCTGAGTGTCACCATTTGATATGCGCTCAGATACAAGGTGGACCACTTGCGGGGAGACAGTAGCAAATTCAGCAGCAACACGATCGAAATTAGACCGCTTGACCTTCAGGTGAGTGTTCAATAGAACCTGTCGACGTTGAAGCATGTTGAAAGCTGTGAATAAAAATGAATAATGTGTTTGAAATCTCTGGTCAGCAAGGTTGAATAAATGTTTTATGTGAGTGCGCATAGATAAAGGTGTCCGCCGTCGCCGATCCTCACACCCTCCAAGGCAGTATGGATACAGAGTCGGATAAATCATGGGAAAAAGAGCAGGATTTTTAAACTCGTTGACAGGATGATGATCATGCGGAATGCCAATGTAATTACTTCCCAGGAGCTTCATGTGATCTACGGCTGCCTTTCTGAGTTCATTTAGGGAGGTAAGGCCTTCAACATTTGCTACCATGACCGACTCAAATGGCAGAGGTTCTGCAGTGGGTGGGTTCAAAATATCTGATAACACAGGGTTTGAAGAGTGACTCGGAGTAGAACCTCCGTCGGGAACATACAAAGATGTGGTTGCTTCAATTCATCCTGACGGAATAACATGTTGAATGTGGAATGGAAATATTGTTTCGTCCGGCTGCCCGTCAAAAACTCGCGGGTTGATTTCAATGACCTTGTACAAAGGATTGTGGCTTTTCAACCATGCAAGAGCATTGAGCACTTTTTCCTTGCGAACAGTCAATGTTTTGGCCTTCTTTTGAAGCCATTCCAGGCTCGGTGGAGTTGAACCAACGAAAATTACGCATATAGGTGTAATTACTTCCTCAATTGAAGGAGGCAAAACCTTCGCAATCGCAGACAGCTTCTGTGGATAAACTATAACATGACCTTGAACTCTCCACGTTGTGTGAGGGGGGTAGAGTAATCATCCTCCTCCTTGAGCTGGATAATCTAACATTTCGCTCGACACCGTGCTATCATAGCTTCCTCGATTACCGTCAGATCACTCAACTTGGCGGGAACAGGTCCAAGAAAATTATGATTGGCCAAAGCGAGTCGAGGAACCTTACCACGTTTCAGAAAAGAATAGCAATTTTTACAGGTTGCAAGCACCAGTTCTCCGGCCTCTCCAGATTCGATACCATCAGGATCTACGAGGGCTCCTTCAAAATCACCCTTCTCAAAAGGCATGGGCGGAGGAGCACAATCTGAGTTGAGCCACGGATCCTTCGGTAATTCAGTGGCGGGTGCGTCGTTCAGCAAGGTACTCTCCATGCCCATCTCAGTGTCCTTTCCAGATTCAAGGCTGTTGGGTCCGCCAGTATGTTCATCCGTACCATTCTGCTCGGAATCAACATCCATATCACATGTACCAGCCTCCACTTCAATGTCTGGTTCCGTCAGGCTGGGATGATCAGGACAACACAATAATTTGATATCGAAATCTTCCAACCCCAATGTTCTTTTGTTTTTAACAAGATGACGGCCAGAACAGCTGGCACAGACAAACGTTGAAAGAGCTTCCTTCGAAATTGATGCGTTAAACGCCTCAACCAATCTTTTCTTATTCTCGGAAAGTATCAACACAGGCCAATCTGATCGCAACTTATCCAACTCCTGCCTATGCTCTTCCGCTCTCATTGTATTTTCAGCATTTCTAGAGCCTGCGATGTTGTCCAATTTCTTACCATGTCGCAACAACTGTAAATATTTTTTCAGATGTTTACGAAGTGCAGCAGTCCCATCAGAGTTGGAAAACTCAACCTTGTGCATCTGGAGAAGCCGTCTGAGCGGACACTTGGAAAGTTTCGGCATCAAACTCACTAGAATATGTATCTGGGCCAGGTCAAAATTCATGGCAAATGATTCATCCAGCCATTGACAGGACCCGAAGATCTCCATTACAGCGATCGGACAGAGCGAGCAATGAAGCGCAACCCAAATGACAAAAACCAGCCCTGTGAAGACCACATTGACCACTGCCAATGTGTGTATATATAGCTTCCCGGCCAGCTTCCAGAGTAGAGCTACTGATGTCAACTCTGTGCAGGGCAGCCAAGGATATTAAAGCTGGTTTACGCACATTTTCAACAGAGTCGAATATTGAATGCAGTGGATTTGATACACCATGACTGTCAACAAGCTCGGCACGTTTTTGGGCCAGAACTGCATTTACATCCGAGCCAGATGGAGCATTAATAGCACTGGCGATGGTCTTGAGATGGGTGTTGTCGAATGAGGTACACAGGATGATGCTATAGGCAGAATGGCTCATGTGTTGAGGAGAATTAAACCCCAAGCCCGCAGATTCGCACCCAAGATGAGGAAGGGCGGGTAAGCCATTGGGGAGCTTGGTAGCACACATTCCCGATAGCAAATGATAAACAATAGCTTGTCTCGCCTCGACAACATTGAGGCTGCACATAGGGATGCCGCGGAGCTCAAGATGGGAATATACACAATATAAATCGCCGGTGATAACATTCTGCAAAGGATCACAGGATGTGAAAAGAGCATCCAGGTTGCAGGACGCAAGTGGGGAAACAGGGCCACTTGTTACAGGCACAGATGAGGGACCTGCACGGGGCTGAACAACAGTTTTATTAAAGTTATCATGCACAGAGGTACGACAATGATGGACATGCGCGTACGCATGTCCCTGATGTGTGTGCACACCAGCACCAGATGAAGAGGATGCAGACACGTACGTCGCATGTTCCTGATGTGCGTGCACACCAGGCAATGAGGATGCAGACGCGTACATCGCATAATTATGATGTGCGTGCACACCAGGTGACAAAAAGGCAGACGCGGAGGTTGCCGAAGATGCAGCTCCAATGGTAACAGCTGCTGCATGTAGGGCTAGGAAAAGTGTAAATAGAAATAGAGTAGACATAGAGACATCAAATAACGCACATGCAAGAGAAAAGCCCATGGGCTTAGATGGGGACGCCGCGAGAGCTGGGGCAGACACGGCTGTGGAATGAGAGGACGAAACTATAGAAGATTAGACGAGGCATTAATTAACAATTGACTCGATGACGCACCGGGCAGGGCATCAGCCATCAGGGGTTCTGGAAAGGGCACAGCAACAAACAGAGCTGAGAGGCATAGAGAACAGAAGGGCATGCAGAACGAACCACGAGGAGCTGTGTGTAAAATTTCTTGCTCAAACGCGTTTGTCAGGCGCAATCCAAGACCTATGTATCATTCCCACACGCTGGATTTCCAGGCAAGTCCCAGAGAAATATCGGTAGTTAAAGAAGCAGAAACAGTGCAATCCAGGACCGTGGTAAAGGACCCATACAGGCCTCCATTGATAGTAAAAGCATAGCGCAAGGATGAATGCAATGGGAAGTGCGACGAAACAAAGCTGCTGGATAGGGCAGTGGGAGCAGAGGTAGCTGAGACTGCAACACTAGAGGTGAAGACCGAGCCGACGAGGATAGACATCTCAGAGGAAACAGCAGGAGAGAGCTCAGTGGTCGAAAGAGGAAGCAAGAGGAAATTTTTGCGGAGGGGAGAGTCGATGGGTAGTTCCTGATCCCATCAAATCTCGGACATATGACAGATCCGTCCATTCAGACCATATCACCCCGACCTCCGGTGCATCAGTAAAACAACACCTTTGTCTTTGGCGTCTTTGGCGTCTTGGCCAAGACGTCAAAGACGTGTAAGACGCAATTTTCCGAAAGACGGGCGTCTTGGGCTAGACAGATTCAAAAGTCTTAGACAAGATGCGCGTCTTGGGAAAGACCTGTAAGACGCGATGTGTCTTGCCCAAGAATCTGTCGAAGATGACTCAGAGATGCTCAAAGACACATGAAAGAGGGCAGAAAAATATATTTGTGGCCTACTACGGAATACAGGTACAAGTATAAACAAATGTCCAGTCTTTTTTGTCGCTCCGTTACGCATTGAGGGGCAGATGGGGCTACTGCTGCCCCATTCCCTGTGATTCGCAAGTTCGTGAAACACCGTCGGGCCTATTCATATTGAGTCGCAGCAATCACCACAAGCCCGGGGGACTCACCAAGTGGAATGGTGCGGCGCTGCCGGGGTTGTTTGGGAGTAGAACATACCTGGTTGGATTGATGAGTACACGCACTGTTACCAGAACGATGGCCGCCAAAACTCGCGCATACAAGAGAACGAGGGATTGGGGCAGGGCTGAGGGTGTCAACAGTCAGAGATGGGAAACATACACAGAGATAAACGAGCTCACTGTGTGCAGTAGTTGGAGGCTGCAGGGGTGGGCGATGCTAAGGGAAGATAATGCCACATGCGGCGGAAATGCAAGACACTGCATCACAAACAATGCCACAGACGGCTAACAGCAACACAGCGCGAATAGAACACAAGAGAGGTCACAAACGACCGGAAGATGCGACACAGCGCAGGGGTAAACAAGAAGAATTGGTGCTCCAGAGCCAGGTGGATACAGGACTGAGGCAACTTGAAAGGGATACTTGTCGGGGCAGAGATGCACAAGGAGAGCACTGGAAGCTTGAAGCTCGGAGGTGGCAGCGTGAGAAGGCAGGCAGGGGCGACAACAAGGCAGGCAGGGCAACGTGGGTGGTGTCATCGTGGAGGGAGGAAAGAGAGACCAACCATTTCCCATCAAATCACGCCATCTGTCGCAACACATCAATCGGAGTTTGAATGACTTGTCAAGTTTCGATCAATTGTGGCACCAAACCGTGCATGCCGCTGTGGTTCCTGTTGGATCTGGCCTGCTCTACTAAGATTGTGTGGATAGTATGTACTTTAATTTCTCATTATGTGACAGAATAGGATTTGAAATCAGAAATTCCGACGAGATGATTCCCAAAGACCTAAGACGTCGCTCCCAAGACTAAGATGCTCCAAGACGCGGTTCAAAGATGCAAGACGCTCCCTCAAAGACTAAGATGCCTTTCAAAGACCAAAGACATCAAAGACAACCATGTAGTTTTACTGATGTGATTGGGAACTCCAGAGCTAACATGTATATCTTATGTCACACAAGTCACCATGAATATTCTATAGCTTCCTTTTGCCTCATCCCCCCCCCCCCCTGATGGGTGCGCGCCAAGCCACTTATGAATCTATTTTTGGCCTTGCTATGGAACGTAGCTCGGGCGGAAAGGCTAAGTCTCACTGCTCCTGTCCATACTCCCTAGCCCTGAGGTTACCACCGACATTCGGCTGTAATCCTGAAGCATGGCGTTGACATTCAGGCTTCATCCCGAAGGGCGGCGGCGAACACTGAGGATGCAACCGAGAACTTCAGTAACAGTAGGCTTTGGGCTCCTCGAGTCCAAGCGGTGCTCCAAGACATCCTTGCAAGTCTGTCTCGTCCTGAGATTATCCCTCTTGTACCTCACCATAATCCTTTACCACCTGTGCCTCCTGCTCATCCTCTGGCTCCTGATGTGCAACACAATGTTCGCATCACTCAGTTGACGACTCTCAGCACATTGTACATCTACCCACCTGGATCTTCTGTTGAATATCCTGAGACGAGCAAAAGTGGTGTTGGTCACCTTTTCCAACTGGAAAACACACCAAAAGGCTGGAATATGCCAACACTGAACTTTGCCTACTTGCTTGAACTTTGCCTACTTGCTTGGGCCCCTGAAAGGCCACGGCAGAGAAGGAAAGGAAGTCTGCGTATCTGTTCTGACAGATGGTGACGGCAATTCTGTTCCATGTAAAGTAAAGCATTCTACATGTACGGTTTATTTTGGAATATATAAATTCTTTTTTAATATTCGTCAACTTCCAGGCCAAGGCAGCAAAATATGCCCACAAGTCAACCGTGATAGGATGACTCAACCTCACCACAGGGCCACAAAAGACATGCTGAAGGAATGTCTAGGGAATGATAGAGAAGTGCGCATCCAGGGTGCTTCTCCTTCTAGGGACATATTCAATAAAACTTCGGCTCTGGTGTCTGCGCTTCGAAAACTGGGGTGCACAGCCCCACTCCAAGAGGAGACATTCATTGATTCCGATGAAGAAGAAGCATTTGAGAAACTGATTCTACATCGAACTCAGCACCGCCGTGGCTATGTCCCCACTGAAGAGACGTGTCAAGGTCGCCTAGAACTATGCTACGTGAATGACTCGAGACCATACATTAAGTTGGTGATATTTCTGACTACTTTCTGCGTCTTCTAATACTTGACTAGACGCGAGCATTATTCAAAACAAAACAACAAGGACCACTACATCAACAACACGGGACCCAGATGGCATTCTCACTCAGCTTGAAATGGAGTCATTATCGTGCTCATGCAAAATCAAAGTATATGAACCTCTGGAAGAGTATCGAGACGTTTGTCCCTCAGTTCTCGTTGTACTTAAAGGTGTCCATTTCCACCCTATCCCGTTACCAGCCAAGACACCACCAGCCATAAAGGCTGAGATTCTGCAGCTTTTGCCCCGATTCCAGGAGGACCTCCCTGATTTAACTCCGCACCGTTTTCTGCGCAATCCGATAGTCAAGTCCTACTTATTGGTCAAGTTTCCAAATATTTTAAATCTTACTATGAGCGACTTGCATACATCATTGGCGAATTGATCTCATTTGAAGGCATTCATTGACCAAGTTCGGAAGGGACTGTTCCCTTGCGGGACCGGCTGGAAAGGTGAAGGTCTTAATTCTTCTGACCATACTATACTAACAACTGTGAGAAGGTGTAGAATTCATGCAAGCCGAACAATCAATATCTCGCCCTTTGGCAGATCAATACATTCGGTGTTTCATCAATTTGGATTCCACAGACCTTCCAAGTCATCCTGAAGATGAGCTACAAGAAGCACTCAGCTCTTCTCGTTTGAGATTCATTGTCTGCATGGGCAGAGAGGGGAGTGAGAGGTTGCTCACAAGTCAGTATGTTCAAAGCGACATTGGCTTTAAACGGGTGGTGGGATTTTATGAGTTCGAGCTGGCTGGTTGGGAGCGAGATGCTCATACAAGTGAGTTTTATACTCACACTTATTCATGGTTATTTCTAAGACATGGTCAACCACCAGCTGTTATCTTCTGTCGTATCTTTCTCAATCAGCAAACGGCCGTTGCCCACCAACAAATATTCAAGGCTATTGAAGAAATTGTGTTTGAAGACACCGGTGAAAACCTTCAGTGGCACCATATCCATGGAAAGGATGTCAAGGACTACGACAGTAAAATTCTTCACTGGGGGGAGATCAGCATGGCGGTCAAGCCAAGGGTGTGTGTTATCACTTATGCATGTCCAGTGCTCGTAAGCTAATTCATCTCAGGACTTGGTTTACACCTGCAGAAACTGGCTCAGCAGTTTCCGGATCGCATGGACTTACACCAGCCAGAGTGTCGTTTGGCATCCCTCACACCCTACGAACATCTGCATCGGTGCTTCCACCTATGTGTTACACATGTCTTCCGCAATATCCAGAAGTGTAAGGTCAAGGCCCCTTGTCAAAGAATTGATGTGCAGTCTCGTATGTATGGCACACATTGATTGGGATGGAACCATAGCAAAAATCAGAGAACTAGGCGGCAAGCCTGGCCAAGGTTTTTTTTTTTCTTCTTCTTCTTTTTGGCCTATTCTTCATTATGCTATAGATTGGGTTCACCACAAGGAACACTCACAATTCGCTTTTGGAGCCATGTGCTGGGCCAAGAGTTTCATACCTGAAGATGTATGGAGAGCAGGGGAACAGACGGAGCAATTTAATTGAGTCCGTCCATGCTGATGTCAATTGAGAATGTATCCATTGTACATTGCTCGGTGGGGTTATGAAGGGAGAATTCTTTGACGCTTTCCAGATGAAGACTCTGAAGGCGCGTCAGTTGTTTTTCTTTTGATATCTGCTAATTTTTATTTAGGTATTTGAACAATCGGGTATTAGAGCTTCATACAAGATGGGCCATCCTACCGAGAACACCATTAAAAACATTAAACACAAATGTATGAATTTATTTCTTCGCCAAAAGATTGTGGACTCACTTCAATACACAGTCATTGCCTACCGTAAGGGTCTAGAGGCAGACGACAAGAAGATCTGGGATGCCAACTCAAAAATCCAAGAGACATACGATAAATTATCCGATGCCAAAGCTAAAGTGCAGGCAGCTGCACTGCATCTTTTTAACAGCCCCCTGGCAGGACCTATCCATCAAGCAAGATTCTCTGCCTTACATAGGGCCGAAGACATCTTAGGACAGCAGAAGATTCTGTACAGGGAAGAGGTCGAGGCAGCAAAACTCTTAGTGGCAGGAATTACAGGCAGCGGTCAAGTAGCTTTAGTTTATTCATCGGGAGATTTGCGATAGAAAGTGTTGTTCTAGGGGAACCCTTGTGAAAAAAAGGATTAAGTACAACAAGTGTGGTAGACAGTGGGCCGAGTCCGCTCCCCCAGCGACCCCAGCGCTCGAGCCATGAACGAGTCTCCCTTGAGACAGCGCACAAGTCCATCTCCTGTGTTCTCGCTACCGAGCCCTGCTGCGCACCCAGTGATGATACCGGCTCGACCTGCATCGGTCGCAGGCTGTCCCGAGTCCTGCGGATGGTGCACTGCATCCACCACCCATGAAAGTGGCTGGTGTACAGCACTCAAGTTGCCCATGCACGGCCCGACCACCACGATCCGACTCAGACGCGCACGCGTTCGAGCTATGCGCTGGACCGGATGCAATGAGATCCCCGCTGCGCCATCCGTCGCCTCCACGCGGCTCGACCATGTGGTCTCGGTCTGTAGGTGCCTGGGGGTGGGTGGAGTCACTTCTGCAACGCGGAGAAGGCAAAAACAATACCTACAGCGACTTGTGCTCACGCTCCTTGCCCTTGCACGTGCTACCGGGGAGCGGCAGCAAGCAGGGACATAGGCGTGCGCGTGGCCATTGCAGGCTTTGTGCTCAGCACCGGCACGCTCCTCACTCCGCTGTCTGGCTTCTCCTTCTCTATCACCTTCCACCGGTCCATGTATCCGTGCTGTCAACACACATTACACACGTCCCAGCGATGTGCGTCGGGCAGCGGGAGCAGCGTGCCACACGTGCACACGCGCACGCTGCTGTCGCTTTCTGGGGCAGAGCGCTTCAGCAGACAGGTGGGCGGTGTGCAAGTACTCTCAGTGCGAAGGCTCCGGGGCAGCAGCGGGGGCGGGGCGGGCTGGGCTGAGCTGGGACGCAAGATGGAGGATGTGGAGGCACACAAGGCATCATACGGACGCACTGCGCTAGTTTTGGGAAGAGAGCGCCAAGCCACCGCCATAAACGAGTCAGAGCCGGGGGGCTTGCTACGGAGTGCAAGGGGCCTGCGCTTTACAGGTGGGGTGTTGGATTCTGTTTCTGCGGCTTTGCGCTTCATGCCGTAGGTGTGCAGCAATGGGAGCCGCGACGTGGATGCGGGCGGCGGCATTGGTGCAGGGTCGGAGCGCATAGCGGGCTTGTAGGCGATGAACTGGATCGATTTGGCAGAGGAGACGGAGACAGCGGGGGAGGCGCGGCGGGGAGGGGATGGGATGGGTGCGGGTGAGGGAGCGGGTGAGGGTGCGGGAGGACGGCGGGGACCGGGAACCGGGGATGTGAGTGTTGGCAAGGGAGGCGAGGCGCATGAGTGCCCAGCCTCTGCATTGGTGCGATCCCACGACGGACCCGCCTCCGCTTCCACGTGGGTGACTGAAGACCTGGGTTTTGGCAAAGGAGGGTGCGGCGAGGTGCGGGAGGGCCCAGCATCTGCAGTGACACGATCCTGCGATGGACCCGCTTCCACGTTCGCGTGGGTGCGACGCCTGCGTGGCAGCGGCACACGGGGGCGGCATGCTCCTTGAAGTCATCCAGAAACAACTCCCGTTTTTCGTTCATCAGGGTGTCCATGCCTTTTTTCATCGTGTCAAAGTCAGTGAAGTCCGGGTCAGTCGCAAGCGCTTCTTCGTGGCCCTGCTGGCGCTCTCGTGTGCGGGTGTTCGGGTGTTCGCAATGTCGGTCATGCCCCAGAGGACAGTGTCAGGGGTGCTGGGGAGCGCGGCGCGGCGGTCGTTGTTCCAGGCCGTGATTGCTTGGTCGGGGAGGGCATCAGCGCTCTCCCAGGTGGTGTCTGTTCCAGCGGTAGCGGCTGGGATGCCAAGCTGAGCGCGGGGGGCGAAGCAAGATGAGGGGTCTGGGTGTGTAAGCAAGAAAGTGAGGGTGACGTTCTGGTATCGGCCGTTGTGGGGAGGGCAGGGCTGGTGGGGCTAGTAGCTACGGTGTGAGTAGGTAGACAGTGGGGGAAAAAAGACTTACCGCTGGTTTGAGCACGTGTTAGGAGCCGGATGCCGGCGACGGGAGCCGTGACAACGGGGGGCATGGTGTTTGTGGGACGAGTTGGGTTCGAGGTGGTGCGGGGGCGCGCTGCGCTGTCATCAAGGCCCGATGACTCGATTCGCAGCATGCGCACACCACCGTTTGCGCGCCGGGGAACATGCACAGATGTCGATCCGGGTGGAATGCACTTATTGGAGCGCGCAGGCGGCCTGGGCAGCCTGGGTCAAGTCGAGTCGGAATGGCCAGCCGCACTCAATCCGCTGCAGCCGATGAAGGGACCAGCGCGGACCAGGGTCTCACGCACCAGGGTGTTCGGGGGTGTGCAAAGTGGCCAGGTGGCCTCCTCGTGAACGAGTTCTCACGCTACTGGGTCGTTAGCCTGTGCGCGCAGCAAGGGTGCAAATACACACCTTTGCACTCTTGAGGCATGGCTCCATGCTTATTCCGTCTGGTTGGGCTGCGCGGAGAGACGAGAGGTGGGTGAGATGACGCTGGGAAGAAGGAAGGCAGTGAGCAGCGATCCGTGGCGTCTTCGGTGCTCGGGCTCAGGACCTGGGCCGCAGCACGTCCACTCTCGGGAGGACGGCGGTGATAGGCAGGTGGAGGGTAAGCCGGCGAGATGGACACGGTAGCGCTCAGCAGCGAGCGCAGAAGGGGACGCTTCGTATAGGTAGGATGGCCGCCCGGATATGCTGATACCGCTGTACCGTGCTCAAATCGTCCCACGGGCACGCGCAATCTCCGCAGCGGCGTCGTTTCGGCACCCGGAAGTTGGGATATGAAAACTGTTGTGCTTCGTCTGGATTAGGTACCAGGCAACGGTGAACCCATCTCACATGAGACGGCCATTGTTGTGAATATCTCCTGTGTCACATAATCAGCGACAATGCTGGAAAAAAAAGCGGGATGCATACCAAATTGCAGCCCGGTCCTCACCAAACAGTTTATAAAGGGAACGGCAACATCATCTTGGATGAAGCCGCACTTCCACGTAACCAAAGTCAAGCCAGTGGTCTGAACTGGCTTTCTCGGCTGTGGTAATGTCCTCATGCAGCCGGGGCCCTGGTTCCCCCTGACGAAGGATTGGGGTGAGCAGACAGAGTCATCTCCGTCTCCATCGTCCTCCGTGTATTCAAGTGGAGCCGTCTTTCGTCACTGGGAGACCGACTCGAAGTGCACAGGGATCTGCTCGCGGTTCAACGGGGAAACGTCCGGCAGGTGCAGATGGGTGAAGATGTCCGGCGTGCTTGAAGGCAGCATTCAGCAGAGCGGATTGGTGGCCAAGAGGGATTCGTAGGTGGGCTTTCCCCAGCATGCATGCATGCTAAGACAATGGGTGAAGGGCTGAGGAAATGGGCAAGGCAAGGCAAGGCGGACAAGGTGAAAAGTAAGAGGATATTTCCTTTTTTGGACATCTTCAACCAACTTTCCCTTACCCACCAGGATGCGTCTTTCGGTCGCGTCAACATCACAGGTACGCACTGTTCTGTGACAGTTCGCGTCGAAAACTGATGACTGTCCGTCAGTTTCTGGGCTGGCTGCCTTCTGCCTCTCTTCTGCTTCAATGCCTATGCTCGTCATCCCCGACGACGTAGCCACATCTCTCCTCACTGCACTCGACTCCGCTGCCGCCGCTCAACTTCCAACGTTGTTTGGGCAACTCCGAACCCACCTATCTTCAGCTATGCAGGGCCCGTCGTCGCACTGGACTCTCTCCCAGCAACAAACTCCATCTTCCCGTGTCCCGGGCTCTCCTCCTCCTCGCATCACCGACTCTCCTGGTCCCTCACCCCTTCCTGAGCACGTCCCTGACCCTGACCCCAGGCTGTGGGTCAATGCCTCCCTGTATGAAACACCGCGAGGCTTACGGAGAAGTCGAAGCTTGCCCCCTGTGAGGTGCTGGAGGGCTGTTTTGGAAGACGACATCCACCGGAGTACGAGCCCTTTGCAAGACATTTATAGGATGATTCTGACGCAGAGACTCTCTCCTCAGACCCAAACCCTGTAGAAATGTCAGCAGCGAGCTCTCCGACTATGGCGAGCTCTCCGACTATGTATGCAGCATCTCCAGGTGCGACTGGTAGTTCTTTTTCCTGGACATTCTCTTATCCTACCTTACAGTTCACCCCCTCCTCCCTTCTTCCTTGGCAGGGAAGATTGTCAAACCACAGGCACCCATGGGCCTGACTTCAACGTGTCCTTCCCCAGCCTTGTCTCAGGCTGACTGGTCTCCCATCCCGCCTTCATCATCTCTGGGGTCTCCTCCCTCCTCACCTTCTCCTTGGCGGCCCCAGGATACCTCTGTTGACAGCAACAAAGACAACAGGGGTATGCAAGACCTGTCCCCCATCACTGATATGACTCGCAAACGTCTGGCTGCCTCCTTTGAGGAGGACGATGACGATGAGGACCATCAGCCTGTACAGCGTCCGTCAGGACTGACAATAACCATCCCATCACTCGGTGACCCCCGACAACGCGCTGCTGCTGGAGGTGCAGGGGGTGGAGGTGGTGCCCCTCCTGGTGGTCCTCCTGCTCATCTTTGGACAGATGATTGCGTACGGAAGGGAGATCGTCCCAGACAAGGGACGGACGCTGATATAGGGTCTATGCCATGCTATCAGGCAGGTTGCCAGCATTGTGAGAGGGGTTGTGCTGGTCTTGGGGGAGGTGGGGGAGAAGATGACAAGGACGATGAGAGGGAGGAGCCCGTGAATAATAAGCAGAAGGGGGCCCGCAAGAGGAGGAAGGC
Source organism: Mycena sp. CBHHK59/15 (assembly GCA_029204085.1). Taxonomy (NCBI): domain Eukaryota; kingdom Fungi; phylum Basidiomycota; class Agaricomycetes; order Agaricales; family Mycenaceae; genus Mycena; species Mycena sp. CBHHK59/15. Next base: position 167,096 of record JARGXW010000154.1, on the reverse strand, counting down.
AGATGTGGGCTGGAGAACAGATGGGGAAGGGCCTCCTGTTACCAAGCGAGCAGGCGAACTTCTAGCTAAGCTCTTAACGATTTACGGGAGTGCGCAGCGCCAATCTTTGGAGAAAATATTAGCAGGTGATATTGCTTCTTGCTCCACCACCACCACAGGCGATATACCCTCCCTTCTTGCCAGCCTTAAACAGCAATCCAATGGTTTGAAGATGTCTGAGTTGAGGCTCATGATCACGCTCGTGCAACTTGCTCTGGATGTTGATAGGTAAGGTCATCTTCTGTCCTTACCCATGCTATATTGATCTGTTTTAAGCTTGAAGGCAGATGCGAAACTCAAACACATGTCCAAAGTCACTACTGATGACTTGGCCACCAAGTATGCAGGCATCACTGCCCGTACAACATTTCTCGGCTGGCTCAGTTGGGGTAAAAGACTCCTACTGCTCTGTTCAGCCGGTAAGCCAATGATTACTTTCACACATTGGAACTAAACATAATATGGGTAGGAACATTGTATATCCTCCCAATAATTGCTGCACTCAATATGAGAACACGGATCACAGGGCGGACCACCGACGGGGCTGACATATTGTCTTTGGCAAATGCCTTGAGGAAGATAAAGCGTAAGTTGACTGCACTTCTTGTGAACCACTGCTGATTGGTCCCTTTAGACGGTCAATGGCTCCCTATGGTGCAATGCTTCATGGTCCCCATTAGCCATATGCGGGTGAGAGATGGGTACCTCCAGACCCTTCGAATTCGCTACAATGTCCCATTACCAAAGGGAAAACCTGCTGAAACTAGATCCTTCAAGTTCGCCGACATCAATGAGTCTGACAGGATATTTGACAGTGTTGAAACCAAGCAAGTTGTCTGATCGTCTGACCGTGACAAACATTTTGATCTCCCTTAGGTACCCCAAACTGCCTGCCCAATCCTTGGAGTGGAATTTGTCCTCGTCCACAGCCTGGAAAAGCTTGCAAGATCCAGGGCATATAACCCTTCCGGATGCCATTACCATCAAGACGCCGCTGAAACTGAAGAAGACCCCCAGTCCTGTTACCAAGAAAAATCGCGACAGCTGGACAGCAGAGCAGAGAATAGCTGCTGATGGTGCTGCTGTGGCGTCTAGTATTCCTGACCTTCAGGAAAGGGTCAGTTCTTCATTTATATATACCAAAGGACGACAACTTATCCTGAATGTTGTTTTTATAGCTCAAGAAAATCCACAAAGGTGGAACCGCAAAGCCAAACTCCTACGTCGAGGTCAATACTGATATATTGCATGGGTAGATTTCTCTTTCTTGACTACAATAACCGACATGGACTAACAAGTGTTCCAGGAAAGCTTTATATATCAGAGACTCGAACGACAAACTTTTGTCATTCTTATTCACTGTCCCAGATGAATATCATCAGCAGCTTCTAGATGCCATAGAATACATACATGCTGTGTTGCCCAGTGAATTCAAGTTCGCAGACTCAAGTATCGACGGCTTCAAATATTTCTCCTGCCATTATTCATGGTATGCACGCTATGGGGAGAAGGTATGTCTTGTCTTGGACCTAATATTGTGTATTCAACTAATTATATCCAAGGGAAAGGATGTTCCCACTGGTGCTCATCCAAACATCTGAAAGGATCACAGGGGAAGAGTAAATTTTGACCAGCGGGTACCCCATTCATCAAAAGATATTCAACAGGACCTGAATGGTTATGCTCTATTGGCCGAGGCTTACACTGATTTCTTTGAGCTTCTCCGGGTGGTGGTACAATAATTGCTTACTGTGTCACAAGTGTTCTGACTATTCATCAGCTTAAGCATTATCTTCCTGATGATTACGATGAGATCAGCATATACACTGAGTCATTACCTTTGGATGCAGCTTCTCCTGCATTTCCCTTTGCCGGGTTTGTGGTTAATGTCTGTGCCTGCACTTGGGGTCACCGTGACCGTGACAAAAACCTTTGCTTCGTTGTCCCCTTTGGACCTTTCAAAGGCGGTCAACTTTGTCTCTATGAAGCTGGTTTGAGTTTTGATCTACACCTGGGCGATATCATGGCTTTCCCTTCTTGTGATCTGACGCACTTTAATCTACATTTCAAAGGACTTAGAGGTACTCTAGTCCTCCATTCTGATAGACAAGGGGATAATTGGGTTCGCAATTGTAATGGTTGGGCGGCTCATGTAGTTCTTCACTAAATGTAGTACTTGTAATCATATCAAGTTCTTCAAGTACATTAAAATATCAATTTAGATGTGCACTCTGCCAATAGCTACATACTTTTGGACTTTTGGTGCTGAATATGTATCAGACTTTGGTATTTTTTAAGTAAGTCCAGTCAATGAGAAAGGTGAACTAAATGCGAACTCAATCCATTCGGTATAAGACCATTTCGTGGCCTTTGCCTTTGAGAATGGAACTTGTCTGCTCTTGACCAATGTCCTGACACTCCCCTCCCTCATTGCGGTGAGCCTTGTCGGCTTCAAATGAACATTCAAGGTCACAGTGCTGGAAACGAACATATGCTGTGATGATTGCAGCCCAAACATCTTGAGGGACACCAATTTTGGAGTGCCACTCCACGAATGCTCGGCCCACTAGAGTGTTCAGAAACTCTTGGGGTGAAGGAATCTTGGCATCAGCAGGGTAGGATCGAAACTTAAGGAAGGGAAATTCGTCCAAAGGAGGATCTTGTTCCTCAACTTAAGAGAGACATCAGAGCTCATTAGATCGACAGAGTGGAGTAAGGACTTACTCATAGGGAGGTCCACATTATTGGTGCAGCGACCGGATCGATGGCGATGCTGCTGATGGCCCATGAGAGGATACATGCAATTGCATGCAAGACAGGGATAATTGTCTTTCTGCAAATGCAAACAAGTGATATATGGAATGCCAGTTGTCGAAGTGAACTGCCGAATGATTAGACCAGTCGGAGTGGTCATGTTTTGCATGCAGTCAGCAATTTGGCAAATGCTGACAGCTGGGTGGTAGGGCAAAAGCATGTCTGCAAGTGGTGACTGGTGTACTGGGTGCTGCTCAGGGTGGGCTGTGTAAAGTATCAGTCGCAACACATTCACAGAACAAGAATAAAAACAGACTTTTGTAGAGTCCAGCTTCGTGGTTATTATAGATGTTCAGTACGAAGGTGTTGTCTAGGTGATTGTATTTAGATTTAATACAGATGATAGGGTTGTCTCAACTCACTGGGTGATCCACGCGTCTCTGCTACTAGCGCACTGAAATATACCACAGCCTTACCATCTGACTTGCAGGGAGAGGGACGTGGCCGGGTTGGAGAAGAGTTGACAGATCCAGTAGGCGTAGAAGAAATAGAATCCAAGGAGGAAGATGGTGATAAATGAGTCAAGTACGATGATACCTGGCCTATGGAAGAGGCCGATGATGTGGTCTGGGGCGACCAGTCCACTATTAGAGATAAAAGTACATACTACATGAAGTAAAATAGAAAAGGAACGCACTAGAACCACTCGTGTTGTACTTGACACTAAAACCCTCATCACCGCTGTCAGTTACATCGCCATCTGAAACGAAAATCAGAGGCTCCCCTGTGATTAGAGATCTAGCATCACTCACCCATGTACTCCTCACTGTTCACGTAGTCAGTGAGTTCTTGTTCTGTGAGAAGAACCTTGGCAGATGCCACTGGGGGGACAATCACTGGAGAGTTTTTCAAGAACTGAAAGTAGGACATATGTAGTACTACTCACTGATGAACTCACAGCCATGGGAGGGGCAGCAGAAGACCCAGTGATTTTGGGATTTCTTGCACTTCATGGTGCACTCTTCCCTCAATCGGAAAGGGTTGGAAAGATGGGGACAGACAGGCAGAACAATACCCGGTGTGCAATTGAATGACGAAGCAGGTAGTTGTCCCATAGCACCTTGGTTGTTGTAAGTGACAGGCCTTCCAAACCGTCAGTATCTGATTATAGATAAGAGAATAAGGGCCACCTGAACCACTTGACAAGGCACTTTTTCTCAAGGCTATAAGTGACAATCTGACCGGCAGCAAGTGCAGCCTCATATTGCTCATGGAATGCTTGGATCTGACCTGGAGTCGGGTCGAAAGGGCGGAATTCATCTTCTCGACGGCGACTTGCTGAGGGTGGTGTGTGAATTGCTGAGCAATAAGGAGTGCCACCACGGTGAACACCTTTCCGGAAAGGGTTGAGATAATGTTTGGGCATGGAGAGATATAGAGGTGAAATTCCCGGTAACGTAAGTTACTGGGTCTTAGAGAGCCTGATTTTTGGGTTTTGGCCGTGCATCACATTTTCGTCAGCAGTTTTCGCGTAATCGCTTTTCCCTCCCAGCCAAATTGTTTCGGCTTGACCTAGCCGCTCCCTCTGCCGCGATTGCCGTTGCTCAATCTCATAATCATGCTTATGAAAACATGGAATCTTCTGGATCCTTCCTCCTAGGTTCGGATCAAGCCTGCCGTTCATTGTTTGCTGATGCGAGATCAGTTCGGCGGTCAACGGCTTGCCGGACGGGAGACAGCCTTGCTCCGAACCTGGGCTGGTAGACTAGCTACCAGTTGTTTTAGTAAGCAAGAACCTGTTGATCGCGAGACGGGCTGAGGGATCAAAGAGGCTTCCTAAAACCCAACGTCGCAGGATTTTGATCCCATCACCGTGCATGTCCGGATTTGGAAGCCCTGCCATTTGGCTACATACAATGGCTAGACTCAGTGTAGGCTTAAGCAACAGATTTTCTGTCCCGCTGACACGGCTCCGAATCGCATATACATCTCATATTTTTAGTGGGAATTCTCGGAAGATTTTACCAAGAATACATGTATAATCGGATAAAACCCTTAATTGCACACGAGTTTGGTCCGGATTGGGGCCGTGCGCCGTGGCAGCGCGTGGTGAGGTGATTTGGATCAGTCTGATCCAGGCGTTGCATATACAGCCAAACAATCGCGTCGCGTTTACTTTCCCCTCCACTACTGCTGAACCTCCCGACACGTAATATGCGAGGGATACCTCACGGCTGCAGGACTGGACTTGCAGCTTGACTGGCATATCACCAATGCCGTCAAGGAACTGCCGGATTCCCAAGAAACATCTGCATCAGGCATACCCAAGGCCAAGTCAAGCGCAAATGGGCGCGGCAATCGAGACACCTGCTATGCATATCTCAGGGGGGTGATTCCCAGGCATGCAGATATCTTCCACCGTGTCGAGAAAGGACCAGCAGCCCAGTTGAAAAAGCCCCGCCCAAGTCGAGCTCCATGAACGTTGATGACAGGAGATACGACAGTGAGGAAGACTGGTAAGATGTATTGGCAGTGTATATTACATATTTTGGTGATAGTTGATGGCTGCCGCAGGCCGATACTTACATGAGCCGAAGCGGTTGGTCACGAGCCTACTATTTGGCACACATCAACCCATCCCCGAAATGATGTGCCTGCCTCCCATTAAGGAAAAAATTCGTTGTGGAGGGTAAGTTTGAGAGAACGGCACCAGGGCAGAGTTGGCGGAGAAAACATATATCGGGTGTGTGGTACACCGGCTGTTTCTGTTGCTGTGAAAATCATGTATGTCAATACAAGGTGCACGGTTCGAGTCCCATAAGTGTTCTTTTTTTCTTCTTTGTCTTCTTTTGATTTGACAGTGGGGGAAACGCCCCACGCAGTGGGCCCAGCGGCAAGTGGTCTCCCCACGTAAGATCTTCATTGAAAGATTCGGATATACCTGCGGCAGACAAAAATAGCCCCACGCAGTGGGTCCTGCGGCGAGCGAAAGCTCCAACCAGTGGGCCCAGCAGACCCCAGCACAACCCTGTTTCACTGGGATTCAGAGGTTGTGTTTCTCAGTCTAGTTATCCTTTGAAAATACTAACAATGCTGTTTCAACTACTCTTGGCCGTGTTCCCTCATAAAGCCGCTAAGGCCGACTCGAGGCAATGCCCGCCATGTACCAATTTTGAGCAAGGTAACCAGCAATTACATAAATCCTTGGACGTTGGACGACTTGGCCGGCGTCGACCAGCTGTGACAACTGCAACTCAGGCCGGATTTCTTTTCTGTCGGAGTTCGGATCCAACACATAATTTCGACTGATCTATACCTCATCCGCTTCACTCATATCCGACTGTTGAGTTGCTATTTATGAACTTCGGAGATTTTCGCACGAACGGGCCGACATGAATGAAGGCGTTAAAGTATTCCACCATAAACGGTGGAGAACGTCTCGAATTTACCCATGCTGATGCGCTGGCCATTGTTCTTGGCCAAGAATCTGCCAAGGTGGCAAGGCCAATTTACCGAGGCCGTCTAGCATCTCCTGAAAATATTTTGGTCGAATACCGGTAGTGTGCTGCGCCAATCGTCGGCCTTCAATCTGATCCCCAAGAGCTCGAAGAAAGCCTACCCGCTTCATATTATTTGAGCTTCACCTCACCCAAAGGCATGACAAAGTTACCGGGCTCTGCCGCTTGGCGGCCTTACCCGCTTTATGGTGGAGAAAGTGTGGTGGTTATTGCGTTAAAATAATGCAGAGCATTTATAGTCCAGGGCATTTTCCGCTTACACTGGTGCGCTATTTTCTCAAAAGTTTGCCAAGAGCATCGGGCGGCGGCCAACAGTGAAGGTTAAGTGAAGCACTGCCCAAAGTTTTGAAACGAGATAGAATGAGTCATTATATAGGGTTGGACTCAGGGCAGGCAGGGGGGGGGGGGGGCATCGGACAGGGGAGGGGGAGGGAGTGCCAACAGAATTCTATTTTTTTGCCGTCACAGTAACAGTAGGTTTATAAAATACTGAGGCCAGATGAAGACAGACTACATCATGTCCCAAAAGGAGCATTTCACGTGTCCGGATGTGTTCCCTTGATCCGTGTTTGATATCCGAGAACTACTCTAGAGTCTAGACTCATTTTCGCGGCAGGGTGTGCCGCACACACAGGCACAAACAATCACGTCATTCTGAGTCAGCAAGTGCAAAAGGAAAAAGAGCGGAGACTCTGAGAATCCTTTATATTAAGAGACTACGGCACAGCCGCAGGCAGTGCCACCGCGTGACCAAACCATGTGACTTTCACGTGAAAAATGTGACCAGCTTGCGGTGCGACGCGCCGCCACACTGCCGGAGGATGCCGCGGCAGTCTACAGCATGACACGTGATGTACATGCTGTTGCCTTGAGGCTCTTTCTCTCTCTTCTCCCTCCCCCATAGTGCTCATTGCCCAGGTGTGTAAAAAAGTTGGTACACACAGTTTCTGTCTCATTCTTTCTGTTTTCTTAGCCTGTCTCAGTCATCTACCCCTATTACCACTGGAATATTCTCAAATTTTGGTGCTCATTGCCCAGGTGTGTATAAAAAATTGTCTGCTCATTTTCTGTCTCATTATTTCGCATTTTTTTAGTCTGACCCTTACCCCTGCTATATATCCAACTATTCCACACAGTTGTTTGAAGTGTTATACACTGCAGACACCTCCCACTCTGTTTCTTTGGGGCTCATTACCCAGGTGTGTAAAAAAAAAAAATTGTTTACACAGTTTCTGTCTTATCCTTTCTCTTTTCTTAGCCTGACCCGATACTGTCTGAGTCATCGACTCCTGTTACCCCCTATTTTGTGCATGGTAAATCCAGATATATTCCTATCTTCAAATCCACCTCTCATTTTACTGATTTCAGGCCTTTTCCTGCTTTATTGCCTTTCTTCTGCTACTTTTCCTCTCCACTGCTTCAATGTAGGTAAATTCCAAATGTGATATTAATTTCTTTTAATTGTATCTAGGGATCCAAACACACCTCCCAACACTCCACAGCGCACTCACATAGCTGTTCAGAGCCAAGAACAAGAGAATCGTGTTCTTGATAGCCCCCAACGCCACCGTCCACCTCGGCTGTCACAGCCTCTGCCAAGGGGTGCAGCTCAACCTCCTCAGGGTGATGTTTTTGGTGGAGGGCCTGCACATGCAATACAGTGTCTAACTCCTAACACTATTGCTGTGATCCAGGATCAAATAGCACAGTTAGATGTTCCCCATCCATTCCAGCCTGTGCCTGGAAATTTCAGGCAACCAGATCCACTTCCTCTGCAAAGGGATAATGTTGCACCTCCAAATAATAATAGAGCTGAAATGCTGCAGCATCTGCTTGCCTTGAGGGCACAACAACGAGAAATTCCAGATTTCCCACCTCCACGGCGACCAGTAATAACTCCTAATACTAGGGCTGGAATGCCAGGACTTCATCAGCAATTTCCCCCTGCTGAGCCTCTACCCTTTTCAATACCCAATACTGGAGCTGGGATTCAAGCACGGTTGGCTGAGCTTAGTGTACCCCAAGTTTTTCAGCCTGTACCATATCGCCAGCGGCAGGCTCCTGTCCCACAGATTCCTCAGCAATTCCCCCTACACAGCCTCCACCAATGTTAATACCCAATACTACAGCTGGGATGCAAGCACGGTTAGCAGAGTTGAGGGTACCCCAGGTTTTCAACCTGTACCACATTACCAGCAGCAAGCACCTATTCTACAGATTCCACAGCAGCCTCAGCCACAGGTGCCTCAGCCACAGATGCCTCAGCCACAGAATCCTCAGCACAGATGCCCCAGGATCATCCAGACCTCCACCTTCTCCACCTTTTCCAGAATTTGTGCAAATAGCAAATCTTCCAAAATATTTCCGTCCATTCATAGAGGCTAATGTCACTCCTGTGCATCTTGGCTCTATGAATCTCATATGTCCGAAGTGTGGAGCGCTTCACTGGAAAGCAGAGCAACATTCAAAATCCACAGTTAACAACCTTCATTTTGGCACATGTTGTTTGGATGGAAAAATTCAGTTGCCTAATGTTCGTGCACCTCCCAGAGATCTTTTGGAGCTTTTTGATGGAACAAGCCTCCACTCAAAGCATTTTCTGGATAACATCCGATCTTACAATGCTGCTTTTGCTCTGGCTTCACTGGGTGTCACTGTGGATAAAACTGTTCAGGGTGGTGGCAATGCTCCATATGTTTTCAAAATTCAAGGAGCACTATATCATAAAGTCGGCTCTTTGCTTCCAGAACCAGGGCAGGACCCAATCTATGCCCAGCTCTATTTCTATTCCACTGAGGATGCAAATGCTGCACGACTGCGGAGAAATCAAGGCCACAACAACATGCAGGGTCTTAAGGCTGAGGTATGGGAATCATAGATGCTGTATTACGACAGCATCATGCATATGTCAAGGTCTACAAAACAGCATTTGAAAGACTTCAGGAACAGCATACTGCTCATCCTAATTTGAGAGATGAAATTTTTGCTGTTATTGCATGCCAAAAGAACACTGATCAACAGCGCTACAATGCTCCTACAGCTAATGAAGTTGCTGTTATTCTTCCTGGGGATGGATCAAACCCTCCAGATTATCGAGACCTTATTGTTCACTACAGACATGGTCCTTTATGCCACATATATGAAACAAGTCCAGGATATCAACCCATGCTCTATGTCTTGCTGTTCCCCTATGGAGAAAATGGATGGCACCCAGGACTCCCTCTGAACTTGGTGGTGGATGGTGGAGCTGCAGAAGAGAGTGAATCAGATAGTGAGCCAGGAGAGGAAGCAAATAATCCACCCAAAGCACGCAAAACAATTTCTCTTCTAGAGTACTATGCATATCGTCTCCACCAACGGGCCACAGACTCTTTCCACATTTTTCAGGCTGGGAAACTCTTGCAGCAGTGGATTGTTGATGCATGGGCTGCCACAGATCAGAGCCGTTTGACTTGGCTCAAGAATAACCAGAAGAAGCTCAGAGTTGACATGTACCAGGGTTTGGTTGATGCTGTTGCAAATGATGCTGCTGTCATTTTGGGGGATCTGGGCCAACGGTTTATCTTGCCATCTTCCTATATTGGTGGTTCTCGGCACATGTTCCAGCTATATCAAGATTCTCTGGCAATAGCTCGCTACAATGGAAAGCCAGATTGGTTCATGACCATGACTGCTGATGCCAACTGGCCAGAAATCAAAGATGCTCTTCTTCCTGGCCAGCAGCCAGCTGATCGACCAGATTTGGTTGCACGAGCATTCCGAGAAAAAGTCAGGATCCTACTCAAAGCTATCAAGAAAGGAGATTTTGGCAAGTGTGCAGGTGTGGTCTACACTATTGAGTTTCAGAAGCATGGACTCCCCCACATACATATCTTGATTTTCCTTGCCCCTGAAGCTCGGCTGAAAAATGCTGAAGACATTGATCGGGTTGTGTCTGCTCAGCTCCCTGATCCTGAAACACACCCAAAGCTCTTTGAATTGGTGACAAAACTCATGGTTCATAATCCATGTGGTGCCCAGAATCCTAATGCACCATGCATGAAGGATGGAAAATGCTCAAAAGGCTATCCAAAGCCATTCCAGGAGCACACTCAGTTAGCTGAGAATGGCTATACTATATATGCTCACCCAGATAATGGCCGTCACTTCATCAATGCAAAAGGCCAAAAAATTGATAATCGATGGGTTGTGCCCCATTCTCCTCGGTTAATCCTGGAATATCTATGCCACATCAATCTAGAATGCTACATTTCAATCAGGGTATGTAATTTTACCAGACTGAAAATCTCGCTGTTGACTTTGAATTGTCCTGCAGGCTACAAAATATATCAACAAGTATGTCTACAAGGGACATGATCGTGGCACTCTGGAGGTTGCAAATGACCAAGATGAAATTCAGCTTCATCTGGACAGCAGATACATCTCTGCTCCTGAGGCTGTCTGGCGACTTCTGAGATATAAAATGCATGAAGAGACACCTACTGTGGTTCGACTGCAGATTCACCTTCCCGATCAGCAAGGTGTGGTCTTTGATGAGGATGCAGATCCCCAGGAAATTCTTGAAAGGGCGGCAACCAAGGACACAACCTTGACTGCTTTTTTCAAAGCCAATGCTGAAAACCTTCCTGGAGCACGTACTCATCTGTACCAAGAATTCCCTCAGCACTTTGTCTGGCAAACAACAAAAACAAAACAGGTGTGGAAGCCCAGACAGCGAGGTTTTGCTATTGGTCGCATGTATTATGCTGGGCCTACAGCTGGGGAACGGTTCTATCTTTGACTTCTTCTGACTGTTGTCAAAGGTCCAACATCATTTGTGAATCTACGCACAGTTGAGGGTGTGGTGCACCCAACATTTCAGGCAGCATGTCTAGCACGTGGTCTACTGCAGGATGACAATGAGTGGCAACAGTGCTTGGAAGAAGCTGCAGCTATGCAGACTGGCCACCAGCTTCGACGGCTGTTTGCCACCATTCTCAAAGAGAACTGGCCTCTGAAGGATCCTGTAGCCCTTTGGGATCGTTTCAAGGAGAACATCTGTGATGACATTCAGCACAAGCTCATCAATAAGGGCTTTCCCAACCCATCCCCACATCAGATCCATGACTGTGGTCTTTATCTTCTGGAGCAGATTCTTCATGGATCTGGGAAAGAACTGGCCAATTTCCCTCCTATGCCACAGCCAGTTGAAGACTGGGATCAGATGGATCAGAACCATCTCATTTCTGAGCAGCTTGCATATAACATACAGGAGCAGCAGAATCTAGCACAACCTTGCATTGATGGCCTCAATGCTGAACAACGAGCAGCTTTTGACACAATCATGGACTCAGTTCTCAACAATGACCCAAAGCTCTTTTTCTTGCAAGGTGCTGGGGGGACTGGAAAGACATATGTCTATAACACCCTCTGTTATGCATTGAGGGGTCAGGGCATTATTGTTCTGTGTGTGGCATCTTCTGGGATTGCTGCACTGCTACTCTTAGGAGGTCGAACTTCTCACTCCAGATTCAAGATTCCCATTATGCTTTGGGAAGGCATTCTCTGCAATATCAAAAAAAAATCCTTGGTTGCAGATCTTCTTCAGCAGGTTGGTTTGGTCATCTGGGATGAAGTTCCAATGCAGGACCGTCGTGCACCTGAAGCTGTTGACAAGACAATGCAGGACATCCGCAATGATAACCGTCCCTATGGAGGTACCACTGTGGTATATGGTGGAGATTTCAAGCAGGTTCTGCCTGTGGTTCTGAAGGGTGGATGAGAACAGATTGTTGGCCTCTGTCTTCAGCGCTCTTTGTTGTGGCAAAAGGTCCATCAGCTGCATTTGACCCAAAATATGTGTCTTGGTGGGCCAAATGCTCCACAAGAAGAGAAGGATTTTGCTAAATGGCTCCTGGATGTTGGGAATGGTCGAAATATTGATCCTGCCCAAAACATAAAGCTTCCTGAGTCTATGAAACTGCCACAGAACACTGTTCACTGCCTTCTGAACACTCTCTACCCTGGCATCTCCACTCTCCCTGCAGAACAACAACATGACCAATATTTCCTAGAGCGCACCATTTTGTCTGCACGCAATGATGATGTGGACGAGATCAATCAAATGCTGCTTGACAAGATGCCTGGCGAGGCAGTTGTTCTTTACAGTGCAGATTCTCAGGTCACAGAAGAGGGAGTTGACAATGGCTTTGAATATCCTATTGAGTACCTCAACTCAATCAAGGCATCTGGCCTACCTCTCTCTAAATTGGTGTTGAAAGTTGGATGCCCCATCATGGTCCTTCGGAATTTGGATCCTGCCAATGGTCTCTGTAATGGCTCCCATGGCATAGTCACCAAAATATCCCCACATGTCATAGAGATTCGACTCATTGGTGGAGAACATCATGGCAAGACTGCATTTATTCCTCGCATCACCATCACTCCCTTTGCTGAGGAGATTCCATTTGCTATGAGATGCCGGCAGGTTCCAGTTTGTCTTGCATTTTGCATGACCATAAATAAAGCACAAGGCCAGTCAGTGAAACATGTAGGCTTGGATCTTCGCACAGATGTCTTTGCCCATGGACAGCTCTATGTTGCTCTTTCCCGCTCTACTTCCAGTCAACGGATCAAAGTGCTCTTCAAAGGTACTCATAATACCACACTGACTAAGAACATTGTATACCCTGAGGTCCTTCTTTGATTGTTTGGTATGTTGTTTTACTTTGAATCTCAAATTTTCTAACCAGAATAACAGGCATTTACTTACATACATATTGAATGCTGTAAATTTAAAAGCTGAAATGCAGACATCTTTTAGTTACAGTGCATGTCATCACATCACGGTTCCGCTTTTGGCAGTAAACAAGTCAAAACTTTGAAGTCGCTATAACATTATGCCCTCATCTTGGGTTGGTCTGAAAACACCTGGAAACACTTGAAGTAACAGTAAAGAACCCAGCTTGTGCTTGGTTAGTTGCTCAATAAAGATTTGACTTTTTCACCCTCAGAAAAGTGAAACAAACCCTAATGATGGCATCAGATTCCCATATCGGGTAGGGTTAGCGGTCACGTGCATTTTCGGAGACGGCCGATCGCCTGACCAGGGTTCGCTCACAGGGACCCAAGGGCATCTCCGAATGCAAGGGTGAACACATCTAGGACACTTCTAGATGTGTTGAACTTGATCATGGCCAGGAAACCCACCAGGAGACAATTTATTTTTTTCGGACCTCGAAAAAAGTGAAACACCGTGGGAAAAATCGAGTTTTTGTGCTCAATCGCATTCTTTTGGCCGGTTTCGTGGCTCAGAAAATCAGGAAAAAAAAATACAAAAATTTCTTTGACTGTTGAAAACACGTGCAGAGAAGTGGTGACTTGCACTGTATAATATTCAAAAACTGGGATACTGAGATTAAGCCTGTGTGTGTTAGTGCCGAAGGCACGGGTCCTACACTTGTCGAACTCACGACCTTACCAGATGTCACGTGAGAAATGAGAATTTGGCGGACGCTCTGCAACATTGGGGCGCCACAGCACCCACTACCTAAAGTTAGTGGGCATATTCATTTCCATCCATTCTTGCCTCTGAAACTGCAAGCGAACATCCAGCTCATACAGAAACCTCTGCGGACACATTGAAGAGGCGTCTGGACCCGCCCATGCACTAGTACTGCCTAGAACTCACCGCCGAAGGATAGTCGATCAGAGGCTCAGAGTCGTAACGGCGCATCAAATTACTCATGCCCGAACCCTGCCCGAGCCTCCAAAACACGTCGCTTGAACCAACAATTCAATATCCAATCGTCGTAATTGCGGTGATCCGAGTGCACTTGGCACAAAAAAATCGCAATAATCTTCTGGGCGCGCTGGCAACTGAGCTGCGGCACGTTTCCTCACGACCCTCATATGAATATTACCATGCACCTTCTCTCCCTCCTCGCACTCTGCGTCATATAGTGCGTCCACCCACACTCACCCGCCCCGTGCGCCGACTCGGACGACCCCAGGTATACTGTTTCCCCCACACACCTTCCTTCCCCCCTCTGCAGTGATAGCCCTACCAATCCCTCACCTAGCCTAACCGTCTCCCTCCCACTCGCCGACCCCTTCCCGACCTCGACCGACACCGCCGTCCTCGCCGCGTACTCCACCTACGCGCAGACGTGGGGGCCCGACCTCAGTGAGGCGACCCAGGACGTGCTCGAGATATGCGAGGACCAGTCGGGGCTCACGAACGTGGACGCGGACAACCAGGACTTCCTGTAGTTTGCGAGCTCGGACGCGGCGTACGAGCCAGCGAGCAATGAGTGCCTGGCGGCAGACAATAGGTACCAAGCGACGCTCCGGGCTGCGGCGGAGACTTCTGCGGCGCCGGCGTCGAGCACACAGCCGCCTGCGCCAAATACAAGTGCGAATAGTGCGAGTGCGAGTACTGCGAGTGGGACGACACCGAAAGCGAGCGCGACGACACCGTCGAAAATGAGGGCGAGCGGCGCCGCGTCTACGTCCGCCTCCACGTCCGCGAAGGCGGCTGGCGCTGCGGCCCACATGCCCGCGAGGGTGCTCGGCGGTGCGGTGCTTCTCGCTGTCTTGTTTGCGCAATAATAGTCTGTTGAAAGTTCGAGTTTCATGCCGCTGTCGATTCGTGGGTTTGAGTGTAGGGCAGGGATAGCCTCGACAAAACTAGATGGACAGTGGGGATGGATAGAGAGCAGCATACATAATTCCATAGCAGCTGTCCCAGCAGGTACTGTGCCCGTTTACGAGTACCAACATCGCCTCCGCGGCAGATCTACTTACTATACATATTAATATTCTACGAATCCGGGCGCGAAACTATGATCTGCACTATGCTCCACTTATCTGATAGAAGCTCGCCGATGGGAATTATGTGACGGCATGGCTGTAATAATTAAATGTGAAATAGATGAATGCGAGTAGTCTATGACGAGCGTCTGTGCGAGAAATTCAATATACCACTCGCGGTAATGCAGTTATGTCTTGAAGATTTCCAGCAGCAAATACTTATGAAGCGAGGCCGAAGTTGAAAAATATCAATCACATGTACGAGGAAAATGGACTCGTAGAAAAAGAACACAAAGAAGAAGGTGAACGAAAGAAAAGAAAAAAGAAAAAAGAAACACTGCACCATTATTGCATTAAGAGGGAATCGAACCCCCGGCGGGTCGACAACTCTATGACGAGTGCCACTGGCAACGACCCAGGTTACCACTACCCCATTAATGCTGTGGCTCAAATGCTGCTATACTGAATAAGGAATACTAAAATTGGGAAGCAGGAGGCAAAGTGGAGCAGCCAACCAGAAGCCAGTATTTCGGTTCTCAGCCAATCACAGCCCAGTGACAATTCAAAAATATTGAAACTAATACTCGTACAGAGTTACTGTACTTGCGGCGGGTTGGGGCAGCAGCTGCCTGGGTAGATCACGAGACTCAAGACACTAACAAGTTGAACAACACATGAATCAGCGTTGGTGGGTTGATCCGGCTTAGCGAGCATCGGAGCTCGGCAAGCATGGGAGTCGGGATGTGTAAGCACAGTCGCGCTCTCGGTGATTAGTAAGGGTATAAGAAAGTGAGTCTCAGGGATAGTGTGATGATATGCTGGTGAGTTGCACAGACGGAATTATATAGAAAAAATCAAGATTCAGAGTGGCAAGGAGTGTTAAGAACGTAGTAGAAACTACGGGGAAAAAAATCTCATCGAACTGATGTAAAAACTACTGTCGTCCTCGGGAAACAGCAAGCCGAATCTGCCGCAGGCGACTGAGAAATCTCCGCCACCATAGCTGCGATCGGATTTTCTCTCGCAGTGGTGTCTTCCCCTCCGATGGAGCCACCGAGTGTGGTCGCGAGCCCACGTGGGGCGTTGCAGTATGTTCATCGCACGAATATACCGACACCGAGCTTCGCGACGCGACGGCAGGGAGGATACCCACGTCGAACCATGTCATCCCGCCCGGGATGAGGCCCAGGCCCAGCCCCTGATCTACCGCGGCGCTCAGCGAAGACAGCCCCAGATCCTCTTCTTCACCTTCCGCTTCCGGTTCGACGTCCACTTGCGCTCCTTCCACTGCTTGCTCCTCTACCTCTGGTTCGGGGTCAGGCAGCTCCTCCGCACTTTCGAAGCGCGTCTCGGAAGTAGACGTGGACGCGGCGCTGGCGGAGATGGGCGACGCCAAGACCTCCTGCATCGACGACGCCCACTCTGCAGAAGAGTTCGGGGACACCCCATCCAGGTGTATCTGCAACGCCTCCGGCAGAGGCTCGAGGCTCACGGCCGACCGGGGGCGCGGAGAGTAAACTGTAACCAGCGGGGGCGAGATATAGTTCCACTCGGCCAGCGGCGATATGGAGCGCTGCGATGAGGACGGGCGGGGCGCGGAGTCGACCGAAGTAGAGCGGACGGTGGAGAAGAGAACGCCTTCGTCGTTTAACACCCCGTCTTCTGTGGCCTCTCCGCCCCACTCTGACCTTCGGCTGCGGTCGATGGGCGTCCCGCGCCCCACGTAGCGCGCGAGGGGCCACGAGCCTGCTGGCTGGCTGGTGAACGATATACGCGGGGACGTGCTTGGTCTCTGTTCTGACGGGGCGCGTCCGAGACTTGGGGATGGGCCAGTGGAGAAGGATACGGAACGGCGCGTTGAAGCCGGGGGACTCGAAGGGAGGTACGACGAGAAAGGGAAGTCGGACGAGAACGGAGAGGGCGAAGGTGGAGGTGAGGGCGTACTGGAGAGGCAGGACAAGTCCAACTTGAAGTCCGTGAAGCCGTCGGCGCCGAATGTGGTTACATCTAGTGTAGCGTTCGCGTCGTCTTGACCTGCATATGAAAAGCGATTATCTTTTGAGAGAGTCCGTGAGTCGCTGGTACTCGGGGAGTCGTGCACTCTAGGAAAATCTTCGGGCCTGCAACAAAGTCAGTTGCGTATCGGAAACGGAGGAAGATCACAAGATGGTGGTGCTGACATTTGGAATTATTATATGCTGAAATTCCCAAATTACGGGGAAGAGGGTAGAAAAGCGGGTGAGGCGTTGGGTGGGAGGAAGGAGACGCAACAAGCAGAGTAACGGCGCTCCTCACGTTATGCCACGGACGCTCGGATTTTATTTTAGTTGATGCTCTCACACTACCCGCTGTTACGTTCGTTGGAGAGAATTCCTTCGTTCCTTTGTGTCACAAAACGCCACGTAGTAGAAGACGTCGCGAAACCATTGAGTGCTTGGGGCAATTAAGTAGAGATCCGTGGGCACTGCAGCCATGCACGCACAGACATCCTCCGGCGTGGTGTGTGCTCCATCTGCAAGCTGGTTGGGTCGTGAATGTGAAACGAGTTTCCCGCGAGCCAATTATTCTCCGATCGGATCAAGGCCCAAAGACAAAGGCGTCATGAAATCCCGGCAACACCGCTCCTTACGAGAACCCTGAGTGTATACAAGAGCGGCGAATGATTCTGGAATCCGAAAGCTAAGATGATAGAGACCTACCAGTGGCGAACTGTCCAACGCCGAATGCACAAGGCAAACACGAGGCTGTGATCCTAAGAGGAAGAACATCCCCTGCGGAAGATGACGTTACTGAGTGTCAAAGCGATGTCACTCGAATTTCGGGCATCCAATAGAGAAAAGACAGTTGCACGAAACGAAGGGCTGAGCTGGGCGAGCAAGGGAGAAAGAACGGCGTGAACTTGCAGTCCTACTGATTGATGGAAGCTCGCCTCTACCCCTTGTAAGCATAACGCGTAAGCCAATCTGGATGCAGACTAGACCGTCATCGAGACTATTCCGAGGACAACCGATGCGAAGCAAAAGAGATAGCCGGGTGATTTGGGGTGACACGGCCAATCGCATAATCAAACGCGCATGGATCGCGTTTTGGTGCCCGGAAAACACGAGAGGCGAGACCGCAGCAAGGCAAGCTTCAGAGGGCGATGAACGCCGGCGCCGAGCGATTAAATAGCTTACTATTGTCCTTGATCATGAGGTAGTGATGACCGGAAAGTTAACTCTAAAACAAGAGCCTGGGCCACATCCGTGCGCGGAAATAGAGTGTACCAGTAATCGAGAGGACGACGAAGATAAAAGAGGAGAAGGTTATAGAGATACTTGGTTGTCAGGGCAGCTTGGACTCCCGTCCCGGTCCAGCAATCTTGAGGGATAACGGCATCGGAAAACTCAATTTGACATCGGTCATTGAGAAGGACGCCTTGAGCAAGCAGAGCGGACCAGATCTACCACAGCCACCGCACCTTGACATAAGTAGAAATCCCCGGCAAATATAACCCGACACAAACTCGACATGAAGACGATCGTCGTGTGAAGTTGCCGAAGATAGGAGATCTGAGAAGAGAAGGATGGAGCCGAGTGTACGGAGTATAGATACCGTTAGATTCACAGATGCCAAATCGTCGCTAAAGAGTCGATTTGAACAAGCAATTTCGATCCCTGATCACTTGGTCCAAGTTTTCTTGAGCCGGGACAGCCGATTTCCGTGCTTATCATGAATCGTCGGAGCATCGTCCCCAGAATCTAAAGGAGCGGTTACCAACGTGCCAGAGTAAGTATACAGTATCGCCACCAAGACAGAGCCGTGGATCCGCTCGAAGCAGCAGCCCGCAGGACCGACACGAAACTGAGATCCACAGCGACATGACGGCACAAGACAAAGAATTTCTCCCCCATTCTCTCATTTGCCGGGCCGCTTAGAATTGCCATATTTAGTTATAACACGCCAAATAAATTCCAGACAGTACAGAGTACACTATATACAGGCGGTAGCCTTAGGTAGAGGTAGGTGGGAGCTAGCGTAGCTATAGGTATGTATGCGGGTGCAGGTATGCCAATGCCAATGCCAATATATACGAGAGCATGGTGAGTGTATGTGTGAGTGTGTATATACGATCAGTGTGAGTACGATGGAGAGCAAGTAGATTTAGAATAGGATAGGATGGGAGAGTAAATAAGGAGCTGAGTAAGTGAGGTGGGATGCGATAGGACGAGGATAGAGGAAAGAAAGGAACAGTAACAAGCCGCCGATTAGAGCAGCGAGCAAGCACGCACCCGAGCCGAGTTACACGGTCGGTTGGGCGTGGGGGCACGAAGATCACGCGAGCGCTCCAGGGGGGAATTAATCGCGCGCGAATCATCTTCTCGGAGGCGCCGGATCGCGATCGCTGCTAGAAGGGGGGGGGGGGGGGGTGGGATCCGACATCCATTCATCCATCCATCCATGCACTCAAACGCCCAGCGCAAAGCTGAGCGAGCTCTCGCGCTCGCGCTCCCCGGGCGCCGCCTCCAGCGGGAGGGGCGACAACGGCATGGGCATGGGCGCGGGTGCGCTCGCGGGGCCCCCGAACCACCCCATGCCCATCGCACCCATCGCCATCCCGAACATCCCGATGCCCATCTCGACGCCCATCCCGAGGCCCACCTGCGATGCGCCCGCGCCGCTGCCAGCGTTATTACTGTTATTGTTGCTGGTCTGGGTCTGGCCGTCCCCCGCCCCCGACTCGCCGTCCGCCTCCCCCTGGCCGTCGACGTCCATCCCCTCCCCAGCCGCGCCCGCGCCGGCGCCCGCCGCGCCGCCCTCCACGCCCACGCTCTTCAGAAACTCCTGCCACACCGCCTCGTCCGGCTCGAACGCCTCGCTCATCTCCCTCCGCTCCCGCTCCCTCCGCTCCTCCTCCCCCTCCGCCTCCTCGCCCTCCTCGCCGTCCGCACACCGCAGCGACCGCACGAGGTCGTGCAGCCCGCGCATCGGCAGCATCTCCGGCTCGCCCTCCTCGCGCAGGCGCGGCAGCGGCGGCAGGCTCTCCCCCTCCGGCAGCCCTGCTACCGCACTCGCCTCCGCCGCCGCCGCCGCCGCGCGCTGCTGCATCGCGAGGTACATCGGGTGCGGGCGCGGCCTGGGGTGCGGCAGCCTTCTCTCAAGCGTCCCGCTGCGCGCCCCGCCAACACCGTCGTCGCCCGCGCCGGTGCCCGCCCCACCCCACGCCGCGCGCCGCACCGCGTCAACGGGCGTGCCCCTCCCCTGGCGCGCGGCGACGTCCTGGAAGAGGTGCCTTAGCGCGGGCACGCGGATCGTGCCGAGGCGCGGCGGCGGGAGCGGCAGCGGCGCGTGCTGCGTCTGCTGCTGCTGCGGCGACACGTAGAACGCGCCGAGCACGCCGCCCATGTCCTTCCCCGGCGCGCCCATGCGCATCGCGTACGCGCCGTCGGTGTGGGAGACGGCGTTCTCGTCCTCGGGGTCGCTCGCCTCGCGCTCCTCGCCGTCCGCGTCGGCGTCGCCCTCGGACCCGCTCTCCTCGAGCTCCCAGTCGTAGTACTCTTCGTCCATGAAGAGCAGCGCGTCCGGGTGCGGCAGGTTGCGTGCGGAGAAGTAGTCGTCCGCCTCCTGCGCGACGAGCGAGCGGATGAGCGCGGGCGTGTAGCGTGTGCGTCTGGGGGGAGATAACACGTCAGTAATGAGCTGATGGATGTGATGAGAGAGAAGAGAAGAGAAAGAGAAACCAAGGGAGGTCGACCGTGTGGGAGGGCACCACACAGAACACGTGGAAAAGGCACCGCGCGCCGCGTAAAACTCGGAGGTCAGAGAACGCGAAGACAGCGGCGCTAGAGAGGGCTGCCTCCCCACTCCAGCTGCACGCGTCTCCCTCCCCCACCGCTCCTACCCGCAGACCAAAGAATCGCGAATCCCAAAAACCCAGCCCGATACAAGAAGAACGAAAAACCACAAAGAAAAAACTCACACATCCCACACCCGCACCCGACACGCGATCTTCCACACGCCCCACGTCGGCCCCAGCCGCTCGTGCGGATTCGGGCCCAGGTCGTCCTCCGGCTGCTGCCACTGCGTTTGCGGGACTTCATATACTATGGGCGCTGGCAAGTCAGCGTGCTCGGTGGATTGCGGGGCCTCGGGAGAGGCAGAGGCAGACGGGGCAGAGGGGGAAGGAGGGATAGAAGAAGCGACGACGACGCTCGAACCGAGCGGGCTCCGCCGGCGCCCGACGCGCGCGAAAAGCACGCCGCCGCTTGTTCCGTTGGCGCCGGTGCCGCCTTCTTCGAGGGTGCCGCTGGCGCCGGTGACGGTACTGCTGCTACTGTCGTCGGAGGTGGCGGAGGAGGAGAAGGGTAGTGTAGAGGCGGAGGAGGGCGACGGAGAGGCGGAGCCGTTCGACAGCTGCACGTCGGCGCTGGACGCCGGGGAGGACGGGGCCGCCTCGTCCATCCTCACATCCGCCTCCGGCGACTGCATCCGCACATCCACCTCCACCTCGGGACTCTGCATCCGCACATCCGCCTCGGGGGACCGCATCCTCGCATCCCCGGCACCCTCGCCTTGCGCGTACCCCTCCTGCATCCCCGAATACGACCCGCCTGCGTACGCGCACGCCGGCGACGCCCCGCCTCCGTACGCGCACGCCGCCGGCGACGCCGCCGCCGTGCCTCCATACGCACCATACACACACCCCCCACACGCATCCGCCATCGCGCGCTCGCCCGCCCTTCGCCGGCGCTCGAGCAGCGCGCCCCACTCCACCGCGCGCGTGTGCCGCTCCGCGTCCGTGCCGATGTGCCCGTGTATCGCCGTCCCCGCGGTGTACGCGTACGCGGAATTGGGGTTGGGGGAGGCTGGGGGCGAGCGGGGCGCCGGAGACGCAGAGGTGGCGGCAGGCGAGGAAGACAAGGGGAAGGGCGCGTGCGGCAAAGGCCAGTCGGGCGATACGGGCGGGCCGGGCTGGATAGCGCCGCCTTCTACCTCGGCGAGCGCTAGTGCGTGTAGGTCGAGTTGAAGTGCTGCGTCGCCTGTTGTTCCGGCGGCAGGCGTAGTTGGTGTGGATGTCGTCGGTGCAGCGGCAGCCGGTGGTGGTGAAGTCGGTGTGGGGGAAGCAGGAAGTGTAGGGGCAGCGGGCAAAGAGAGCGCGACGAACGGCGACGGCGCGAGGTCGTCCGGCGCCAGTGCGAGCACGCGCGCTTTGCCGTCTCCTTGTGCTGGTTTTGGGCTTGCGTTGTGCGATTTTGGGGACGGTGGCGTTTTGAGTGCAGTCAGGAAATTTGGGGGAGGCGAGGTGGGGAGTACGGGCGATGTGGAAGGCGAAGACGAGGACGGGGAAAGCGGCATGTCGACGTCGGCGCTAGTGTGGACGGGTGAGCGGGCGTCTGCGTCCTCGCCCTCGACTCTGATCGGCCGGGCGCTACCCGACGCACCGGTGCTAGACGACCCCACGCCAGCCGCCGCCGGCACGGCTGGCGACACCGCCGCAGGCGCGACGACGCCCATGTCGATCTCGTCGAGGCGCCCAGCGCCGTGGCTCGCGCGCGCGCCGGCCGCGAGGAGGATCGGGTTGCGCGCTTCGCGGAGGGCCTTTTCGCGCGCGCGGGTCGTGCGGGCGGTGGGCGCCATTTCTTGCGGAGTACGGGTGGGAGTGGTGGTGGCAATGGTGGCGGGTGGGACGGCCCTGGCCTTGCCTTTGCGCGAGGGGAGCGCGGGCGCCTGTGGCTGAGTCAGCACGGGCGTCAAGAGGGGGAGAGAAAGACGACGCAGAGAGAAGGCGGGAAAGTGGGGTAGAGACGACATGGGATGGGTGGCAGCAGGACAGGAGAGTAAACGCACCTCGGCCGGACAGCGCACGCGCAGGCGTTTGCGCACGGCGCCTACATCGTCCTCGTGTTGCGGGTCGGGCGACTTGCGCTTCGCCCGCGTCTTGGGTGGCACCGGGGTGACGACTGCGAGCTCGGGCGCGGAGCGGCGGCGCAGCGCACGCGGGGTGGTGGGGTCCGTGTCTGCGGGGGGCACGAGCGAGCGGCGGCGCGTGACGAGGGGCGGCGCGCGGGACGTCGAGGCCACGGGCGCGGGCGGGGCGAAGCGGGCGCTGCGGCGTGGGGACGCGGCGTCGGGGGGCGGGGGTGGATTGGGTAGTGCGACGCCCTTTGTCCGGGGCGGGGGCGGCATGTTACGTGTGGGCCGCGTGGCTGGGGTGGGGGTGGCTGGATTGGGCGGGTGAGTTGGATTGGGTCGAGGGCTAGTGGCTGATGCTTCTGGCGGGGGACAGACAGCGAAGCGGAGCGGGACGCTGCTTTTTCGGGACTCAGACGGAGTTGCCTGCGCGACGGACACAATGACTGAGGACGAAGGGCACACCCACAAGCACACCCAAACACCGCACAGCACCTCCCCTCGGCACGGCGATATCTTTCGGCCGACCACACGTGCTGCAGCCTCCCAACGTCCTCAGCGCAAGCGTTCAAGCTGGCGCCAGCGCGCGGCCGGCGCGTCTCGCTGCAAATCCCGACGCACTTCTATCCATTGATCGCACCCAAATCCAATAGACTATCCCCGCCAAGGGCAGCACGATGCTATCCCCGCTTCATCTGCCTCCGTGCCCAGTAATGGCAGCTCCGTCCATCTCATGATTCCAAACCGATCTTTCCCTGCTTGTAGCTCCTCGACATCCTTACATGTCCCTGAACGCCTCCTGTTTCAGACTCGTCCCGCTTCGTCAGCTGTGCGTAATAGGTGCGCTGTAAGCCGCTTCTCATATCTGCTGAGCCCAACCTATAGCGGAAGTAGTGGATTCATCAATGTCGCATTAATGGGGTAGTGGTAACCTGGGTCGTTGCCACTGATGCTCGTCATCGAGCCTCGACCCGCCGGGGGTTCAATTCCCCCTTAATGCAATATGAGTGACATGGATTCTTTTTGTCTTATGTTCTTTTCCTTTTTGACTGCTGGGTCCACCACGTCTTTCAGCTTTCATCCCCGTATACGCCACCTATTTCATCCCACAATTTTTCAAAACATATCTGCATGAATGCCAGCGGTATGTTACATGTCTTGCACAGGCGCATCTCAATTCCTTTTTTTTTTTCACGGATCCCTTAGTTCTTTTGCAGATAGATTAAAAAGTACTACGAGAACAATTTCCGGGTGATACTGGAGGGATCGAGGGACATGGAAAAAAGAGAGAAAAAGAATTCCCGCATATTCCAGACCCATGTGTGCATTGGACATGTGGCGCAAAGCTTGTGCAAGCTGCGGCAAGCAATCCCAACGTGGGGCAAACAGTACGCCTCTTGTCCGAGTCCCGTGTTTCTCATGCTCACGCGCTTGCGATGGACAATCGTACAGTCGCACAACGGTGAAAATGTGTGCATTGCACAAAAAGGGGCATCCGGACGCAGACTTTACGCCACCAATCCGTGCGTCCTTATCAAATGCTCTAACGGCCGCTGACGAGCTGGCACAGGACTCCCCGCTTTCGTGGTCCTCCACGGAACATCATCTCTACACTGGATCCGTTGCGTCTTAGGCCCGACGATTTTCTCGACATGAGCGGCAGGACAAGATGCGCCGTTACCTTCGTGCACTCGCCAGGCGGGATTGGCGCGTCCCTCTGGTACCAAAGCCCGCATCTGCCATTTCCGAACGGTACCCGCGGCTTCCTGTACTACCATGCGGACCGCGAATCCCCGCTGGCCGGAACCATCCGCTTCCGCGTCACGCCCGACCCCACGCCCGCGTCGTTCCCGCACGGCTCCGACCTCCGCGTGCCGAGCGGGTGCCCGTGGCAGGTGATGCTCGCGCAGATCGCCTCGCCCAACGCCGCGTACAGCAAGCTCCGCGCGCAGCTGCTGCACGAGCGGCTCGCGACGCCCGCGCAGCTCGCGCGGTGCCGCGGGGTGTTCGGCGCGCGCCGCTCGTTCGACGCGCACCTCACGCTGTTCGCGCGCGCGCAGGCGTTCCCCGTGCACTTCGCGCGCGCGCCGTGGCTCGTCGTCGTCGGCCCGCACGAGCTCCGCACGCTGCGCCTCGACACGGTGTTCAAGTCGCAGGTCAACAGCGTCAAGGCGCACCCGTTCAGCGGTGCGTACGCCCGCCCGCGCCCCGCGCCTGACGCCGAGCTGACGCCGCGCGGCCATAGGCGCCGGGCTCGCGCGCTTTGAGCGCTCCACTCTGCGCGAGCACGCGGGGCAGCGCATGCTGCTGCTGCGCATCGTCAAGATCACCGAGCCCGTCGCGCCCGCGACGCGCTATCCGGGGCGCCTGGTGAGCCCCGTGGAGGGCCAGCTGGTCTCTGTGCACGATCGGTACGGGCGCGCAGAGCCGTGGGCGTACAACGTCGACCGCGACACCGCGAACGGTGCGGCGCTGCGGCTCCTGTGGGACATGTAGCGAGTGCCCTCCCTCGCTAGTCATTTTGTGTTGATATCTACTAC
The DNA here is from genome assembly GCA_029204085.1 of Mycena sp. CBHHK59/15. Classification (NCBI taxonomy): domain Eukaryota; kingdom Fungi; phylum Basidiomycota; class Agaricomycetes; order Agaricales; family Mycenaceae; genus Mycena; species Mycena sp. CBHHK59/15. The sequence goes on along the minus strand of JARGXW010000154.1, from coordinate 141,565 downwards.
TTGGTTGACAGTGAACTTGGGAGACTCGAAATTGTAAATGGAGCACGAGTCATCGACATCGATTGGATGCTCTACACACTTTGCAGCGCCAAGTACTGTCAGCCTACACCTGAATATTATCCACTCAGTACCGAGCAACCGCTACGATTCAAAATTTTCTGGCGGTCTCGTTGAGGGTGATTCCGCGTTGCGGGAGAGAGTCGATGTCCGTAATCGAGTCGCACCTGACGTACCTTCGAACTTCAGAGCTGCGACCAAGGGCACGGAGTATCCGTCGACCGCGCAACTGTGGTACGCAGACCAACCGTGCATCCGAGGGAGTATCACTGTCATCCGAGAACGATGCACGCCCCGCTGGTGAGCACGAGACACGAGACACGCAACGGCGCAAAGAAATGGGGCGCATATCCGGATGGAACGAATAGCCTGCGCTTGCGTCAACTCTCGGGCACGATTCATGCGAGCCTCCAACACGGCCAGGATATGATACATTCTTCCGTAGGTCGTCACAAAGAAATAGACAAAAGTTGGGTCTAACCCGCAGAAATGACATCCACCTCCGAATCATCTACCGCTGAGTAATTCGTGGAGTCCATAAAAAAAAGTTGAGCTGATGAACAGAGAAAAGGGTGTGTCTAACCCCCCAAGGCATTTGTGGTGTCGACCGCTGAACCATTGGCTGAGTCTGAAAAAAAATGACAATAAGCTGACACCCAGAGAAATGAGAAAGGGTGTATCTAACCCGCCGTATCGACATTTAATGCCGAGGCATGGTCTGCCACTGAATCGTCTGTCTAATATGTGGTAGATAATTAAGCTGAGTCGCACAAAAATCGAGAAAGGTTGTATCTAACCCGTTGCCCCGCCGTTTACGCCCAAATTATGTACGGTATCTATCACCGGCTCGGCCAATACACCCCCTCCCAAATGAAGATCACCTGCTGGGCTCCGCGACATACTGTACAAATAACCATCCTTGCACACCTGTTGGATGGTAGGAGAGTCCAGTGGTTGCGATCCTCGGCATTTCTTGGCCCTTCAACCAGGAGGCAGCGGTGTGAACCAGAGCTAAAAGGACTCAAAAAGCCTTCCAATGCGACAGTAAAAATCAATAAATGATTTTATTCATATCATGTATTGTACAATACGGCTCCGGAATGTCAAGGTATAGTCAAGGCTGCATCCTACCCAGATAATTGCCCGTCACAATGGGACTTCACTTACCCTCCACATGAACGGCTTTTATTGTTTTCCGAGCCGCGTCGTCGCTGATCCATGCCACTCGCCCTCTTGGCCATGGGTTGTCCCCTTGTCTATAAACCTTAAGTACCACTATCTGGCGCTCTCAAATACTTATACGCAACGGTCTTATTTTTGCCTGGCTGATTCTGTGGTAGTGTTTCTCATCGTAGATATTACGGTGAGCTTCCAACCTGCCCCCAAACACCCCATTCCAATTGCACTCACAATCCCCTGGAGAAACCGCAACATACACACCAAACCTGCTCCTCTCCGACGTCCGACAAAAACTGAAGCTAAAAACCCAAGAAGTAAGTATTTTCAAGACCGCCTGCTTATTTACGAACACGCTATATCCCGACTAACTGGAAATGCCAGCAGCCTTGCCGGACTTACGTCTTGCTCATTGTTCCACTTTTTCAACACGCATACGTATTACGTACACACAAATCGGTCAACGGGTCCGCTGATTCAGCCGAAATGACACGGAAATTGGCTGCAGAGACTGAAAAATAGGGAGGGTCACAAAACAGTAGAAATTTCAATGGACGCAACCCTACGTCCTCGACATCCTCTCAAAATTGAATCAGCAGAAATAAGTCACCGGGCCCGTTGACTAACGAATTCCAGGGGGTAAATCATTGAAGAATGGGTAAACCGAGAAAATCGGGAGGGGTATCACGCTCTACACCTACTGCGCTATATTCCGAATGTCCGGAAATGAATAAGCCCCAGATGTCTATAAGTAGCTGTCGAGTAACCTCCTGGTCCCCACAAATCGATATCGAGATGCCAGCCATCCAAAATGGCCGCGTTCTGTTCAATTCCGTCCCTGAAGGTGCGTGTGGACTCCTGCCGCACCCGCCAAATTATAATCCTAATTCCGGGATGTTCTATCCGAGTCCAGGTTATCCCATTCCCGGGGAGACGACGGTCTACGACACAACACAGACGATCGATCCCGAGACAGTGCCCCTCAACGGGGGCTTCCTGATCAAAACGCTGGTGCTTTCGGTCGACCCGTACTTCCGTGTACTGATGCAGCACGCGGAGAAGGAACCGAATTCCGTACGCCCAGCGTCGCGGTCTTCTGCCTGTTCTGAATAATTAATTTCCGTTGCCTAGGCGGCATTCCAGGTTGGTGCACCGTACGTCGAAGTCGCTCGTCATGGTCCTCCCGCCTCACATTGGTCGCCCCGCAGCTTGGCTGGATTCGGCATCGCCGTGGTGCTGCGCTCTGATACCCCCCGGTGTCGATGTGGGAAAGTATATCTACGGCTACACCATACGTCCGTATTTTCCCCCACCGCGTGTGCGATCGCTGATGACTGGGGGCAAATTCTGTAGCGCACCAGGAATACACCGTCGTCCCGGATCTGCGCGGACTGCAGATCATGGAGAAGCACCCAGACCTGCCGTGGACGGCGTACGTCGGCGCTGCAGGAATGCCAGGCAAGTCGTGGAATTTGGGCCGACCCAGGATCCTGCCTTTTTGGGAAGACCACGTGCACTGCGGCCATCAACGGCACAACGAACAATGTCCGAGCAAACCTTCTTGCACCTCTACTACCACCATCTCTTCCTCCTGACCATCGTTTCGTCGTTCAAACTGTCCTCCAGGAGTCTATGCTCCCATCTATCTTTTGACCGACTTCGACCAGCCGTCACTTCCTGCCACTGTGAACACGACTCTCTTGATGCCACTGTCTTTTGCCACCCGGCTGTGACCTGCCACCCACAATGTGGCGTAGCATATCACCCAACGGCGTTATCATGGTTTATGTGGTCCCTGAGACTCTAAGAAGCTGCTCGCTGACAGAGGGACGATGCCACCGAAGTGCCGTTGGTAGCGGCTTTGATAGCATACTGTTTTCGTGGTGCACTCTGAAATATAGCCCTTGGTATATAATTTACGGATTCGACAGCAGAAATCTTACCCCGACTTGTTGCTGCTAGAGAGTGCATATATACTAGCTTACAGGAACTCACTTCTATTGCGAAAAAGACTTGAGAACAATGACAAGCCGAAAGTGTTTGCCGTTTGAGCCGTTCGATGGCCGCCCTTCACATGATCATCCCAAAAAGGCAGGATCCTGGGTCGGCCGTGTGTCCGCAAGTCGTATGCGTTATTACCATCAGGTGAATGTCCGCTGAGACGCTGCGTGCAGGCCAGACGGCGTACATGGGCTGGAAAGAATTTGCGGACGCAAAACCGGTGCGCGGCGATCTCTTGCGCACCGGAAAATATTCATGTTCATACAGGGAGAGGTCGCGTTCGTTACCACCGGCGCAGGTACAGGAACCATCCCGTGTCACCAAAACTCTGCCACCCACTTACTCTGCTGGTGCCTCCAGGTGCCGTTGGCTCGTGTGTATCCCGTTCTCCACCTGTATGTATATGGGCTCAGACGTGCATGCGTCGCAGGATGGTCATCCAGCTCGCGAAGCACGCAGGCCTGAAGGTCATCGCCTCCGCCGGCTCCGACGAAAAAGTCGCGTTCATGCGCTCCCTCGGCGCCGACGTCGCCTTCAACTACAAGACCACCGACACGCGTGCGGTGCTCGCGAAGGAGGGGCCGATTGATATGTATGTGACAATAAACTCTCGCCAGTGCGTTTCAGTATGTAGTATCGTGATTGCTGAGCCGCACGGGACAGCTACTGGGACAATGTCGGCGGCGACATCCTCGACGCCGCGCTCGAGTTCGCCGCGGTGCATGCGCGTTTCCTCGTAGGTCCCTTCAATCAATGCTGCGAAGTTCCGCATCGTGGCACCCACGTATTCTAATATTTCGATTCGATTCGACGCAGGAGTGCGGCGCGATCTCGGGGTACAACACCGGCCCGCAGGCCGTCAAGGTGCGCTTGCTTGCCTGCATACCCCTGCCTCCGCCCCGTGCCCCGGAATTGTTTTGCCCTAACTTGAACTTGAACTTAAACGCAGAACTTCCACCTGATCGGCCGCAAGGCCCTGCACGTGCACGGCATCGCCATGACGCACTTCCCTGTCGCGGAGTACGCCGCGGAGTTCTACGCGACGGTCCCGGCAGCGCTCGCAAGCGGGGAGATCAAGTACGCGGAGGAGGTCACGCAGGGGCTGGAGCGGGTCGGGGAGGTGATACTAGCCGTGCAGAGGGGTACGAACAGGGCGAAGGCGGTGGTGGTCGTCACGGAGGCGTAGTTGTGGGCGTGCGATGCAGAGGCGTAGTTGCGGTTATGCGATGCAGGATTGGGATACTTGTCGCTTATCACTTATCCTGCATGTTCAGAGCACCCTTGATATCCTCAGCCCGCAGACCGTAAACAATAAATCGATTCAACAGCAAATAACATACACGGACCGCTCTGCGAACGGTCATTATGCTGCGAATTGCTCTGGGAGGATTGGCTCATCTCGCTTCACATTGCCCACTTTATAGTTGCTTCCGGCGCTTGAACCGTGTAATAATTTTGAGTGAAGTTCCTAGGACCATGCGACACGGTGATGGATAATAATTTTCATTTTTGGATACATCATTACTGCCGTTTTGCTTAATTCCGTGAAAACATGAAAAAAGTTTCGCGGCCTCACGTGATCGTCGGCAGACAATGCCGGATAGTGCCATCCACTGGGAAAGGGATTTGGGCAGGACTTTGTAGCATTGAAAAGTTTGTAGAAACATGTTCGACACCGACACCTTGGAAATAGGAGAGATTTGAATATTTTGGAACTTCGGCATCGTCTGCCGGCGATCACGTGAGGCCGTGAAACTTTTTCGCGTTTTCACGGAATTAAGCAAACGGCAGTAAACTTGCTGTTATTCCATGGCGCTTTGCCTCCGCAACAAGGCAGGGATGACCCTGTGGGGGGTTTGAACCCCCTATTCAAATCCAATGAGTTGGTTGACCTGTTCATTACCTCAGCTCGAGTGTCCCTGCAGCCGGTATACTTTGAAGTGATACTTATCTGTCGACTCACAGTGTCCACGTCGCAGAAAACTACATGGCTAGTGGCAGTGTTGCCTGGAGTTTGAAACTTGGTCAACAGCCAGTCAAAGTTGGCCACACAACACGTCACGCATACCACGATGCCATTTTCACAGAATGGCTAGCTCGACGCCTCCAACTGAAAAGACCCCCTGAGGCCTCAACTGTTACCTTCAAGAAGCTGTATAGAGACCTCTCTGTCTTTGTGATGCTGGCAGTACGGTTACAAGTTTGGGTGGAATACTGTACTGTTTTGACCAAATGTTCAGGTGACGGACGACGGAGAGTCATGAACTGAACAATTTCGGCATAAGTGACGGTGGTGGCGAGATATTGAGGCCTAAATAGGCTTCTGCTCCCAAAAAATCCCAGGTTGGCAGGACCTACAAATGTGCACTGTGTTGGCAGGAGGGTCACAATTGCTCAAAATGTCCTCTCCAGTTGTAGATTACTGTGTTGAGATTAAAATATCATTGTGCCCTGCCATTGTGAACAATGACCTGAGCTATTCAACTTTTAAGTTTGCAAAATCTGATCAGGATCATCCAGCTAAGGAATTCTAACTACAGTGAGGGGCCTTAGATGTTATAAATATTTGTTTAGCTGCCGAAAATCCTGCCCCTAAGTGCTCGTTGGCATTGCTTGAATGTTGCGAAAAGTTAGCATGATGGTCATGTGACCGTGTGCCGAAGTGCCGAGTTGCCCAGTCCCCGGCTAGTTGGCCAGGCGTGGGAACTTCCCATTGAAACCCGCTTCCAGCACTTTGTCGTCTTGCTCATGCTTCGTCACGCATGGCCAATGGCAAGAGACATATTCAAGGTGTACATGGGATACAACAGCAACCTACAAGACATATACCTACTCGTTTTGAGCTTCCAGTGTCATATCAATGAGGAATTTACGCTTGGATAAGTGCAATGGGTCGTCTACATCGTGGCGCACCAGGTAATCATCCATCGCCGCACAGTCATTGACATTCGACAGTGGCTCCCAGGTCACATCACCATCTATCCACATGACCTGGAACTCCAGATTCCGTCGACCAGCCCATCGATGACCGTTAATAGACTCGATACCAGTCTCATGAAGGAGGGCTTTCTTCCCGACCACGTGGCACATCGACTAGGACTGTTGGAATATCTCCAAGCCGACTCGTACAAAACGTGTATTAAGCTGCTGGCACAGCCATACATTGCATGGTTGCGATGCTGGCATGGATATCCACAGCAACGTTGTGAGACACATTTCAGCTGGTCTGAAACCTCATACCTTCCATTGTTCAACCTCTCTATTTGCTCTTGTGTATTACATTGTTCCCAAGGCTATAAAAGCCCCCCTTTTTCTTGAATAAATTATCTTGACCTCGCTTTCCCCCCCTTCTACCCTCTCTGTGATACCCACATCCTCACAGGTTATTGGCCCCGCGACTCCCGCTGCGCCTTGACCTCGATCTGTCTACGAATCAAACCCGAAAGTCTACCTTGTGTAGCACCAATCGCGCCTATCCGAAAGCGCGTGTACCCGAAAGCCCACGTCGAGTGGCACCGAAAGTCTACGTCGAGTAGCACCGATCACGCCTATCCGAAAGTGTGTGTACCGAACCGATCGCGCCTATCTGAAAGCGTGTGTACCAACCCCGAACCGACCGTGCCGTATCCGAAAGCACGTGTCCCGTACCCCGAAAACCCGAACCTGAACCCTGAACCGATTGACACCCGACTTCCACGATGACGGAGGCAAAAGGCATGACAAAATTAACGAATGAGAACTACGAAATTTGGCGCATCTTGATGGAAGCTGTGTTTGTTCGAAAGAACATTCACGATGTTGCTGTTGGGATCACCCCGCGACCAATGACTGGACCGAATTCGAAGGCCGTCCGCGACTGGGATAGGCAGAGTGCTGAGGCCCGTGTGGAAATGGTCCTCGCTGTTGAAGTTGGGCAGCTAGCTCATATGACTCCCACGACTGCGTACGAAGTGTGGCAGGAGCTGGAAAAGGTTCATCGTTCCCGAGGCTTCGCAACGAAGATGGCATTGCGTCGAGAATTTATGTCAATGAAGATGGACACCCAGCAGAAGATGGCATCTTGGATTGGTGATGTGCGCAATGTTGCGTTCCGGCTAGGAAAGGCTGGCATTACCATTGACGATGAAGATATAATCCTTGTGCTCACCATGGGACTCCCCAATGCATACGACACTCTCGTTGTTTCGCTCGACTCTACCGAGCCCGGAAATTTTACCCTCGACTACGTGATCGGCTGCCTCTTGAACGAGGAATCACGTAAAACACCCACGAGCACCCGCGAAGCTTCTTTCCAGGCCTCTTATCGCCCACGACCCGTTTCCAAAGTCACTTGTTTTAATTGCGGGAAGAAAGGTCACTACAAGGCTAGCTGCAATGCGAGGAAGGAAACTGCTGGCGCTGCGAATTCAAATTTTGATGATGCTTGGTGATGAGCTCAGCTTGAGGGGGAATGTTGGAATATCTCCAAGCCGACTCGTACAAAACGTGTATTAAGCTGCTGGCACAGCCATACATTGCATGGTTGCGATGCTGGCATGGATATGCACAGCAACGTTGTGAGACACGTTTCAGCTGGTCTGAAACCTCATACCTTCCATTGTTCAACCTCTCTATTTGCTCTTGTGTATTACATTGTTCCCAAGGCTATAAAAGCCCCCCTTTTTCTTGAATAAATTATCTTGACCTCGCTTTCCCCCCCTTCTACCCTCTCTGTGATACCCACACTCTCACAAGGACCCCAGAACTCGACCCATGCTGGTGAAAGGACGCCGGCGATGCGTCCTCACTGATTCAGACAGAAAGACAGGAACAGTGATCTAGATTGTCGTAGTGTAAATGAAAGACAAGATAGGAATACATGAAAAGAAATAGTAACCTAGATTGTCGTAGTGTAAATGAAAGACAAGATGAAGAAGAACATGTGACATCAAAGGTTTAAATACTGGGATCAGCCATCATTGATGGTTAGTAATAATTGGACCGGGTTTTGTCCACTGCTGTAAGCGCCAGACTTACACTCTCCCCCACTTCAAAAAATTTGAATGGGTTACAACTCTTCTTCCTCTTCCTCCCACACATCGAGTGCAATTGTGTCCTGCATCTCTCGACCAGGGACCCACTCGTCAAATTCTGCACCATATCCGTCCCAGCGCACCAGGTATTGTTTTCCACGCCCATGTCTCCATTCATCCAGTATCTTCTCAACTGTCCATTCAACTGCACCGTCAGGCATAATGACTGGACCTGGTCGGGTTGGTTCACGAGTTGGGAAGAGTATTGGGTCATTAGGGATGTGACATTTCAGTAGATGAGCATGGAATCCTGGGAACAGCTGAGGGTTGTTGGGAAGTTTCAAGGTGTATTCAGAGCGCTCTGGAAAGGCCTTGACAACTTCATATGGACCATCATCTCGAGGCATGAATTTGGCTACTCGTTTAGCTCCAGCCCGCTTGTAATCACGGCGTCGATTCGTGGTGGAGAGCATAACTCGGTCACCAATTTGGTATACATCTTCAACTGCCCAGTGCATATTTGCCTGATAGGCCTGTCTGACTTTTGCAGCTGCCAAGCTGTCCTGAGCTGTTTGTACATCCAACTCAAGCTGTGTAATGAGTGAACGAGCATCCAACTCCTCTACAGTCTCTCCGCCAATGGCAGGTGCAAGAGCTGGAATAATCCGAGGTGAATGGCCAGATTTCAACTGGAATGGTGAAAATCCAGTAGATGCATTGAGTGAATTCATTATGGCAAAGCGAACTCGTGGTAGTGAGGCACACCATCCCTTCTGATTCTGGTCTACATGGTAGCGGATGGCCTGGACAACAGTTTTATTAGTGCGTTCACTGCCTCCATCTGTTTCTGGGTGGTAAGACATAGACATCTTTAGCTTTACTCCAGTAAGCTTGTGTAAGGCTTCCCAGAGTTTGGATGTGAATGCTTTGTCTCGGTCAGAGATTAGGTTTTTCATTAACCCATTCTCACAGTACCACTCATTGAACAAGACCAGTGCAGTCTGTTCTGCGGTATCATCAGAGTGTACAGCGGCGATCTGTACATCTGCGCCCATAAGGTCAGTCATAGTAAGGATCATATCAAAACCCTCATCGGTCGGTAAGGGCCCAATGAAATCCAATGCGACATTTTCAAATCGGCCATCTGGGACTGGAAGTGGGTGTAGAGGGCCAACAGGTTTCTTTGTTCAACTTTTGTTCCGCTGGCAGTCAACACATGAGGGAATATAAGCATCCTCAAGATCACGCCTCATGTTGGGCCAATAGAATGAATTTCTCAGGGCAGCATAACTCTTGGTGAACCCGAAATGTCCAAGGGAGTCATGTGCAAGATGATAGAGAAGTTCTCGTACTGCAGGATCTTTAGGAATGACCAGTCGATCCCCAATATATACTAGGTTCTGGCCAAGGCTCCTGCGGACACCTGAGATGCTTCCAGCTTTGATACCAGCCTCAAGCTGCTTAGTGAATTCATCTGTATCATACGCGGCAGTGATCCGACGTAGAAATTCTTCATCAGCAGATATATTGAGAGTACCTGTGGCAGCAGCAGGAATTTGATCTCTCTGAGGTAGGTGGGTCTCTGATAGGAGTACCGCTGCAACTAGAGGTGTCATTTCTAAATTTTCATCCTCAAGGTTGGGCAGGCGAGACAGAGCATCTGCAACACAATTATCTTCTCCCTTGACATAGTGGATTTCATAGTCAAAGTCAGCCATATACATGGACCATCGAGACTGCCGGCGAGACATATCCTTCTGAGCCTGAAAATATTCCAAGGTGCGGTGATCGGTCATAACTTTGAATTGGACATTGAGCAATGAGCTCCTCCATTTCTTCAGCGCCTTCACTATAGCAAGAAGTTCCCTTTCATGAACAGGATAATTCTTTTCTGCTGCATTCAACTGGTATGAGTCAAAGGCAACTGAACGAGCTGTTTCCCAAGTTTCTCCAAAGCTCAGCACAGCACCAGTGCGGCGATCACTGGCATCTGTGGTAACATAGATGTTCTTTGTGGTATCCTCATAGTCAATAACGGTGAGATAGTCACGGCCAACCACGATATCCTTTATGGTCTGGAATGCTTGTTGGTGCATGTCAGTCCAAGTGGGAAAAGATTTCTCTGCCTCTTTGGTTGTTAAAGGTGTGAGATGGGATGTATGTTCTGCCAGGTTGGGCAGGAAAGTTGCAATATAGTGAACTAGCCCAAGGAATCCTCGAACATCAGTAGCAGACCTCGGTTGCGGCCATTGTACAATTCGTTCCACCTTTCTGGGGTCTGCAAAGATTCCTTGGGCAGAGATAACATGCCCTAAGAAACTGATTTCTGTTGCAAAGAGTTGGGACTTGCGAGGATTACAATAGAGCTTGGCTTTGCAGAGTGCCTCAATAACAAGCTCAACATTTTGTGTATGTTCCTCAAGGGAATCAGACCAGATAATAATGTCATCCACATAGACATGGCAGATTTTCCCAATCAAGTGACGCAAGGCTTCTGTAACACGTCTCTGATGAGTTGAGGGAGCATTGCAACCTCCTTGAGGCATTACCAGCCACTCATATAGTCCCCATGGAGTTCGAACTGCAGTAAAATGGACATCATCTGGATGGACCCGAGTCTGGAAGAAACTGTTCGTCATATCCATTTTGCCAAAGATTTTCCCTCTACCACAATCTGCGAGGATATCGTCAATTCGTGGGAGGGGAAATGTATCTCGGATCGTATTCTTGTTCAGTACCCTGTAGTCATTGACCCAACGAGGATCAACAGAGGGATCTGGAACTCCTACTGTATATTTTGGGACTACAAATGCAGGTGAAGAATATTCTGAAGAAGATGGATGCATCCGACCAGCAGCAAGATGATCATCGAGCATTTGTTTCCATGACTCCAGATTTTTCCATGCAGGTTGGTATGTTTTACCCTTCACGGTGATTGAAGGGTTTTTCAGTCGGATACGGTGTAGTATATCACTGGGAGATCAGCAGTATTATCTGGTAAACGGAGAGGGAAAACATCGGCATGCTTAGTTTTCAGACGGTTATCCTCATCTTTGAGAAGCTTCTGGAAGTCAAGCTCATCAATGCGATTTTTGACCTGTAACATAACACTGATAGGCAGGAGGTCGCTTGAGCCAAATGGAACAGGTTCAGATAACACATGCTTCCGCTTCGGCTTCTTTGGAGTGGGGGCTGGTGTAACCCATTCAGGTGCCCATTGACGAGGTGGATGAGTTGGATTATTGAGCAGATCAAAGCCAGTGCGCTTATCAACTGCAGTTGGCATGCAGAGTCAATGAGAATATGTTCCCCAGATAGAAACAGCATTCCCAATATCAATGGTATACATAATCCAACATTAACCTTAGCTCTGATAACCCCAGAAGACCAATTCCCATCTGCTGATACCACCTTCAACTTCACAAATTCCCTGCAGCTCAATGGTGATTCCGATAATGATGAGAGATTATCCTCTTCAGCGGGAAGAGGAAATCGTCGAAGGCCAAGCTTTTGGACAAGCTTGTCGCTAATAACTACGGAGGGGCAACTAATATCCAGCAATGAGCGAACAGGAACAGGAAATTCAGAGACAGAAGGACCAGAAAGGGTGACATGGGCATAGAGATGGGGCACAGTCAAAGGGGGCAGAACACACCCATCACAGTCAGAATCAGACTCTTCATATTCTGCAGCAAGAATATTCTTGGAGGCGCGAGCAGCGGCAGCTGGCTCACGCTTTGCCTTGAGAGTCTTCCCACGGGCAGCAGCTTGGGCTATAGCATCTGCCTGTGTGAGGGTACGGTAGGTAGCGGCATCTGGGAAGTCACCGTCACAATTAAGTGTACGGTGCCCAATGTTAAATTTTCCGGCAACGGCGACAGCCATCATGAAGATCAAGGAGAACCTTCTCTGCATCTGTCAGAGGTGGACATTTCAGAATGGTGTCCTTTGGAGGAGGTGCAGTAAGCCTCGATGCCAGAGATGGCTTCGGTGAGGAAAGGCGATCTGCTAAGGAGGGTTTCCCCTTTGGAGTCAATTTTGCAGGCTGAGCATCGATAAGCTCCTGCATGCGTCCAGTTTCGAATTTGAGACGATCATCACGTCCCTTGACCTCAGAGATCCAAGCATTGAGTTCTGTAGAGAGAACAGGCTCTGTATCAAGATCTGCCTGAAGAGTCTCTGTAAGGCCAGCATCAAGGATGTTCTTCAACTCTGGGTTGGCAATAGCAAAGGTTGGTGCAGCCTGTGAGAGAATAGCGTTGACATTCTGGATGTCATATGCCCAGTCTGCGAACTTCTGGCCTATTGCCATCTTTGCACCTAGCACCTTGCGGCGCATCTTTCCTTCCCATCCCTTCTCCAAGACCAGAGATCCAAGCTCTGTGATATAGGCATCCAGCTTCAGAGCGTCTATGCGGGTCTGGCTAGCCATGTACCACTTCTCCAAGATAGGCTCGCGCATCTCATCTGCTACAAAGCTAACCAAGTCATCAGCAGTACGCTCCTTGCAGTTCTTCAGATATTTCTAACAAGCACGGCGCCACAGATAGAGAATCTCAGGAGTGATAACACCAGCTTCCAGAATAGGGCAACGATCAGGCTTAAGATGAGTGATGGTTGCCAGCACAGGTTTGTTGATCGGAGGTGTCATGATGGAGCTGTCAATGTTGTTGTCAAAGTCGCTGTCACTGTCGTTGTCAAAGTCGCTGTCACTGTCGTTGTCAACGTCGATGTCGTTGTCACTGTCAGAAGTCGGATTTGACAGCGATGGAAGTGACAAGGATCCGTGGGGGTCTGGGGTGGGCGCTCTGGTGACAGATGGGTGATTTAGAGCCCACTGCCTGGTGCGAAGGGGAGTAGGAGTGGATGGAGTGTGGCGAGACAGTGTGGAGGCTGCTTGGAGTGTGCTGAGACAGTGAGGAGGCTGTCCAAAGCACCAGTGGGTATGTGTTCGTTGTCAAAAAAAAAGTGAAAGGACGCCGGCGATGCGTCCTCACTGATTCAGACAGAAAGACAGGAACAGTGATCTAGATTGTCGTAGTGTAAATGAAAGACAAGATAGGAATACATGAAAAGAAATAGTAACCTAGATTGTCGTAGTGTAAATGAAAGACAAGATGAAGAAGAACATGTGACATCAAAGGTTTAAATACTGGGATCAGCCATCATTGATGGTTAGTAATAATTGGACCGGGTTTCGTCCACTGCTGTAAGTGCCAGACTTACAGCTGGACGACTAATAGCGTCGCCCGACGCATAAATTTTGTGCTACGACCCTGTACCTCCACAGAACAATAGTACTACTTCAGCATTACAGAAAGTTGAAAGAGCGATGTCCATAAACTCCAGGGGAACTCCCCCACGACCACGACCAACACCACTCAACACCGCCGTAGTAAAAGACGTCCAGTCCCGCATAGGCTCGTTGACCTCGTGCCCATTGCTCATGGACACGGTGGACAAGACGAAGGGTGCAGTAAAGGATCTGGAAACCATGAGGCACTACCTCAAGGGTAGCCAGTGGATTGCGAAAGGCATAGCCTTCACACGTGCAAACATGTTTGAGGTTCTGGTAAAGGTGTCACTACTCTTGCAGGCTCTTCAAAGACCGATGGGATTGACGCTGCGAGCCCTTGCGTTCATGGGGAAGGAAATCGATGTCCAGGTGGCACAAGTGGTTGCCAATGCAGTGGCCGATGCGATCACCCCCGTCTCGACGCGGTGGCTGACCAGCAGGAGGGGATCACGCAGGCTCTGCAGGAGGTTACAGGTGCGTCGTCTGCTGTATCCAAGCTCGTGGAGGAGACGAGAGGGGAGCTGGGCGCATTGGCAGCCCAGGTGAAGGAGATGAAGTCGGCCGTGGAGGTGGCAAATGCGAGGCCGGCAGATGCAGTTCCGCAAGGCCCACACTCGTATGCTGCAGCGGCGGCGCCAGCGATGACGGCGGAGCAGGCAGACATTCTTGCCAGAGGTGCCCACATGCGCCGCCAGATTCTTGTCGACAAGGTGTCCGACTCGGCCATCGACAGCCCAGCTGGCCTGGACGAGATGCTGCTCAAAGCAAAAGCTAATCTGGCGCTGGAGCACATGGAGGCAAAGATGGAGGGCACCGTTTTCGTGGGCACGAGGAGGCTGTCCAATGGGGGGGTAGTCTTCGACTGCAAAGACGAGTCCACAGCATGCTGGCAGGGCGGACAATCAACTGTCACTTGCGGTCCGAGTTGATGCGGTCATCGAACGGCCACCTGAACTGTCATTTGTTTAAATCCGGCTCCTTTCCCCTTTAGTCTACCTACCGGAGTTTTCCGCGGCCACGACTCAGCCTCGCGTTTTGGTGGCATTTCCTTTTAGATACAGATTGCAACAAAAAAAGACTCTTTTCGACCGCCTTGTCGATTTGCCTGCATTGCCCAAAAAATAAATGAATAACGAACGGTTAGCTACAAAACTCTACGTAGCCACAGGAAAATAAATAAATGTAAGAAATCAAATAGGTATTGTGGCGCATCAAGAAAAAATTAGACATCGGAGTTGTAGCCGTTGCCGAAGATCTCGTCCTCGAGGCCACCCATACTAACGTCGTACGCTGCGGCAAATTCCGCCTGGCCGTCCCAAGTGCCATCCTGATCACCGTCCTCCTCGTGCCCCGAAGCCGCGTCCTCCTCGTACATGTTATCATCCCCTGAACTAGTGTCCTCCTCGCCGGACATGGAGTCATCTTCCTCGCTGTCCAGGGCGCTGTCTTCAGCGATGAAAGAGGCTACGCTGCCGACGTCAGACAATTCGCTTTCTTCATCACTGTCCTCACCGCCAATATCGTCCCCTTTGCCTTTGTCATCAGTGCCATCAAAACTCTCGGTAGATGCGCAAGTATCAGCCTTCCCAAAATCAAGATTGTAGGCAGCAAAGACCGTTTCACCGTACTTCTCGGTCAATTCATCAACAGATAAGGTGTTGTCGCCACGGCAGGAAAAGAAGTCGTAGGAGTCAGGAGGGAAAACAACAAGGAGTTTGGCCGCAATGTTGGCCCGAGCCTGGGGAGGTTGAACCAGTCAGGATGGTAGTACTGGATAGGCATTTCTTTAGGTATCTAAAGAGATTTATTTTAGAAAAAATAGGAGGCGATGAACAGAGGGATCATCTCACCTCTTGAAAATAACCAGGGTTATGCTCACCAAAGGCAGCGACGCGGCATCGACTACAATTGTTGGTGGCGCACGTCTTGCGGTCTCCAATGAGGTCTTGTATGATGAGACGATCCACTGCCCGAATGACTTGATCGGCAGATCGAGACCTCTCCTCGCGTGCAAGGGCCCGAGGACCTGTACTATCCGGTTTTTAGAGCGGATAGAGTCTTCGACAGAGACACCGAGCTTAAGAAAAAACATCAATTACAGCTAAGGAAGTCAAGATACCAGACTAACCTTGACCTCGCTCGGCTTAATCACAGGGTGACCGATTTGTCCCAATCTCTTCAGGGTTAGATCAGCGGTTTACGCGCCATGGACCGCACAATCCGCGCTGTTCTCGCACGCCTCGGCCAAACTCACGTCCGTCGGTACACCGTCCCCTTGGCCCACTGAACGATGTCTTTGCTAACCAGCGACCCTCAGCGATTTCCTACCGGTGCCTCCCGGATTCAAGGATTTGCACCGCGAGCTCTGCTCATCGCTGCAGTGCCGTTGAGATCCCTAGCATTTGTTCACTTGTCATTACACTGTTTTCTTGCTATCGTTTAAGTTCTTACTAACTAACATACTTTCGACCTACATACTTTACTTTACTCCGGCTGTTCGCCCACTTGTATCTACATGTACGTTTGTGTTCCACATGGCTTTTGCCAAAGCTTCCGCTTGGCCCTTATGTCCTAAAGCGTCCCTATTGTAATAATATTCCTTTCAATTATTTATATTCCAGCTAATTATACATTTATTTCTTGGACAATGCGGGCAAATCGACAAAGCGGGTGATTTTTTTTTTTGTCGCAATCTGCATCTAAAAGAAAATGCCGCTAAAACACGAGGCTGAGTTGTGGCCGCGGAAAACTCCGGAAGGTGGACTAAAGGGGAAAGGAGCCGGATTTAAACAAATGACAGTTCAGCTGACCGTTCGATGACCGCATCAACTCGGACCGCAAGTGACAGTTGATTGTCCGCCATGTGGTTGAAGAGTGCACCAATTATGGCACAGTTTATCGCGGCTCTGGGGAGCTCATGCGTGCATCGTCCGCGACGGATCGAGATGGTCGCGGAGATGGTGTCAGTTGATACATCCATCGGTGACGCGGGGATGTGGCACGCGGTCGAGAAGGACAGTGGTCTGAGCGACGGAGACATCATCGGAGCACGATGGATAAAGGCTCCGGACCGCAGGCAGCCCAACCAGGACAACACGCGAAGGTGCGCAAGCTCGAGGAGGAGGCGTGTCGCTGTGCAAAGTGCCAGAAGTACGACGGCCATCTTGCACATGTGTGCAAGTCGGCTGTCGACGTCTGCAGGCGATGCGCTGCTAATCACCGCACTGGAGACTGCTTGGTCACTGACTCCGGTGTCTTTAGATGCTCAAACTGAAAGATGGATGGACACAGAGCGGTGGATCGCCGCTGCCCTGTGTACCAACAGGAGCAACAACGACGCTGGGTGGAGGACCTGACAGCGGGATACCGCTACTTCCAGACAGCAGACCCACGAATGTGGGCGTCTACGGGGGCCAGCAGGCAGGGCGACGGGGTGCAGCCGCAGCGAGCTGGAGGAGCAGGGCAGGTGCAGGTGCAAGGACAGGGACAGGGACGCCTCACAGGAGGACACACGGGACAGGGTGGAGGTGGTGAGCCAGTGGATTCTGGATGGGAAGGACGACGGACATGGGCCGCTGTGCAGGGGAATAACATGTGGGCAGTCGATGGGAGGGGCCAGCCAGCGATGCAGTAGTATGTTTGGCCATGTTAGGCGCGAGCATCGCGTCTGTAGAGCCGCATTTGGTGTAGAAAGACATCATCTCATCTCTTTTCCGCCTTCCTTGGCCAATTCCCTTGCGGCTCCCATGAGAGCATCCGAGCAGGCTACCCCATCTGGTGATTGAGAGCAGGATTCGAACCGAGCAACGAGCACGCTGGCACCGAGAACGAGACCACAATGCGACGCAAACGGGAGATTTTCGAGTCCATACGAGAACCTATCACGCAACACAATCAACCTAAACACAGTCAGAACCCCAGTGAACAGCACACCAGCAGATACACCTCCCAGCACCCCATCTTCGTTAACACTGAGCCCACCGAGCAGCGATGACCAGTTGCCCACCTTCGAGCAACCGCAGGCAATTAATATCTTGCACACACCTTCCATCACCACCACCCCCGACTACGACAGCGACGAGATGCCCATGGACGCTTGGGACGGCGACACGGACAAGCTGTCTGCGCAGGATTTCTTGCGGGGTTTCCATCGCGACGTGAAAGTTAGCGCGAGCAGTGCCGACAAGGCGAAGGCCTTTAAAAACTACCTGGTTGCAAATAGCGACACCGACGACTGGTACAAAACACTCCCCGCAGCGACCAAGGTCAACATGGACCTCATCGACATCGCGATCGAGGCCCAGTACCCAGCGGAGGCTACGGTGCAGCAATCACCCGCCGAGTACACCACAGACCTGCTCAGGCTCAAGCTCACGATGGAGGAGCTGGGCACGAAGGTCACCATCGCTGACCGCGAGGTGTGGGCGCATCATGCATGGTGCGCGAAGATGATGTGCCTTGTGCTTAAGGCCAACGTCTCGACAACCACGACGTACATCGAGCAAGTGCACATCGAGCTCCTGGGGCCCTTGCGCAAGAATATCGGCAAGATGTTCGCCAATTGGGCAGCCTTTATCAAGGCCATACGCAACGTCAACACGGCCAAGCTCGTGCTCGACATGAAGGAGTGGCACGAGGAGAAGGCGCAGCGCGACACCGTCACGAAGATGTTGATGAGGGTGCCCCCCGTGCAGGCCTCGCCGACGGCTGGCATTCGCATGCAGCTACCAACACGCGACTCGGACCGGCGGTGCAGCAGCCCGCGTGCTGGACTGCGCCGGCGGCTAGGGGGAACAAGTTTCAGACTACTGGAGGGGGACAAGGGAATCTGTTCACGGCCCCATGCGCGCAGCAGCAACCTCAAGCACCGCACGCACCGTACCAAGCGCAAGCGTGCGCACCACCCGCGATTCAGCCGCCGCTGGAGGGCAACCAGCACCGCATCCTCGTGGAGGCGATGGCTCGGATCATCCACCACCCCGACACTGACACGGGAAGGCTTGCACATGGGGCACACGAACTACATGCGCGGGTGTGATGCGTTGCAGGACCAGTGTGTCAGTGTGTGTGAGCAGAGATGGAGGAGGATCGCGGCACAGGCTTTGAAGGAGGCGCCGGTGGGAGTCCGTGCAGTAGGATTCGGGTCGTGGGATGTGGACGACTTCGGGCGGCCGTTCGGGGGTGATGAGGATCGCTTCTAGGAAGTCGACCAGGGAAATGCTTAGGGGCTGTCCAAAGAAAGGCTCGGACAGCCCCCAAAGAGCAAGGGAAGGCGGAGAGAGTCCCCGGGTGCGATGTGCCATCGCCCGGGGACACGTCGCATGGCCCCAAAGTCCGTATTCATACGTCAACCCGCATGTACTGCCCACCTGAATCCCACATCGTTGACCTGTATGCGATGGGAATTGAGCGAAGGCCGAGATGCGCAAGCGTGCCGTTCATGTGTGGGATCAAGGTAGAAGGACCAAGGGGGGAGATGGTGAAGATAAGGGCGTTGGAGGACGGCGGCGCGATGGTCAATGCAATGTGCATGGAGTTGTACAAGGCGATACAGCATTGGATTGGGGAGCTGGAGCACTCGGGAAGGACATTGTGGATGGCGAACAGGGATCTTGTGCCGTCGAAGGGTTTCTGGCAGGGGTACATCTGCTTCGGTGGTGCGCGGGTGTGGGCTTCGAGGTGTTCCCCAGCGGTGGCTCGTGGTCATTCCTATTCAGAAAGCCGCCGCTGGAGGACTTCGGGGCGGTGCACAACTACGCAGTGGATTTGATAATGGTACCGGGGACGGACGGGCCCATGGTGGTATCGAATCAGATCGGGTAATTGAGCCTGTGGGACAAGGCACGGGGTGGGGTGCACACTGTGTTCTTGGACCCCAAATCGCGCACAACATCAGCAGGAGGGAATAGCGCACCTCCTGTTAGGTGAGTCCCATTTTTTGACTACTGTGTACCGAGAAGCGTTGACCAGAAATGGTGGAAGAATGAACCTGCGATGCGCGGAGGCAAGGATTTGCCATCCCCCTCGAGGGAAGTACAGGGCGTGGGGGAAGATGACTGAAATGTTACTGATGAGATTACCTTGACAGTGCAGGAGGAAGAGGACGACACAAAGATGGAAGGTGTCGCAGCAGGAGGGGTGACACACATGGAGGACTTGGAGGATATCAGCGAAAACACACCGGTGTACGTACCTGGGGATTATTTGTGATCCCCATTTAGAGACGTACCAGAAAGAATCCTGACCTCCCCATTAGCAAGTGGTGCTGATTCATTTGTTTGGTCAGGATCCACGATGGGAATGTCGCAAGCACTGCAGATGGCAGGCTTGATGGTGATCTGGGGCATGCTCGTGCTTTCGGCGCAGTACGGGGGCACAAGGAACAAAACGAGTACATGTGGGACACTTAGTGGGGACCCAGAATCCCTGCCGAGGGAAGTACCCGCCCCGGATGGTGTTCTCGAGAGCGCGCTCGTCACTGACACTGCGATGTCAGAAGTGCATCCCGAGAAATACTGGGTACGGCCCAGATGCTGCCGGTACACAAGGAGCAAGAACGAGCAGAGGATGAAGGCGCGACGGGTGTTAGTGAAGCGGCAGAGAGCACTGGAGAAAAGTGAGGAGGAGAAGCCCGAGGAGGTGGAGATGGAAGACGACCCGAGATGGTGCCACTGGACCCCACTGTGCACGCTGCGATTCGAGGTGCGCGTGCATGGGAAAGTGGTACACCCGAAAAGACCTATGTGTGAAGACTTAGAGGGGGGAAATGATGATTCCCTTCCTAGGGGAGTACCTCTCAACAAAGATGAAACCAAAGACATAGCTGACCAGGCTGCGCCAGAAAAAAATTTCACGGTAGCCGAAATGGCAGAGCATTTGGTGCGCACCGCCAAGGAAAGCCAGGTATGGGAGGACTTGTGCGAGGGCACTCCCACCAGCTTTGCGGCATACTTGGTGCAGGTGTCGGCAGATGTGAACGCGGGTGGCGCAGATGTGCAACACATGTCGGGCAATGAGTCCGAGGAGGGCTTCGAGCAGCCCGAGATTCAAGTCGGCGGCGATGCATCAGTATTCACCCGGCTTATGGACCCGCATAACCCGAAACATGTCGCAGCGATCCTCGATGCGGACACGATAGGGCCCGACCTCAGCGATGCGCAGCGTGGTACAGTGCGGGAGTTCATTGTCGAGGTTGCGGACTGTTATGCACTGTCGATGAAGGAGGTGATACCAATCCCAGGCACAGAGCACACAATGAACATACCGGCGGACACAAAGTTCAACACCAAAGTGCATCAGCGGCCAACGACACCTGTGCAGAAGCTGTGGTACAACGGCATCATTGACGAGATGCTGGGCACGGGGATAATCGAGGGTATTGATCCTAAAGAAGTCAAGTGTGTATCACCCACGACGCTAGCACAGAAAGCTCACCAAAATGGCAAAACACGGACGATACTCGAGTTACAGCATCAGATAAATGACCAGTGTATAGCTGCAGGGCTTCCACCAAGTTTCGAATTGCCCGAGCGACCAGCGGTGACGCCCGACACAGACAACCTGGCAAAGCCATCGTGGCGTGTCTGCCACGACTACTGCGAGCTCAACGGCAAGACCAAGGTGGCTCCGATGCCACAGGGCGACATCCAGCGCAAGCAGGGTTTGCTCTCGGGTCACCACTGGATCAGTGTCTTTGATCTTGCCAAAGGATTCTACATGTGCACAACGGTGGAAGAGATTCGACCATACCTGTGCTTTTATGTGGAGGGCCGCGGCTTCTTCACGTATTGCAAGATGCCTATGGGTTTGACAGGCGCACCTCCGACATTCGGGAAAACGATGGGCGGAGCACTTGGGGATTTGGTGGGGACAAAAGTGCAGCTGTTTGTGGATGACGGTGGGATGGCTGGTGATGATTTTGACGCCAAGATGGCGGACATGCGCACAGTTTTCCTGCGTGTTAGGGAGCATAAACCTTCGCTCTCTGCGACAAAGATGCAGTTTTTTATGACTGAAGCGACGTTTGCAGGGAATCACGTTGGACCGGAAGGAATCAAGCCCGATCTAACAAAGCTCATGGCCATCGTTGACTGGGATACTCCATACGATTTGCTCAACCTGAAATCGTTTTTGGGGCTATGCAACTGACAGGTCGAAGGAAGGGTTTGGGGGAATGTTGTGCCAGCGATTTGACACGACATTGCCAGATGGCAAGACAGTGATGCGCTTACACCCCATAGGATTTGTGTCAAAGCGAACCTCGCTCGCGGAGGAACGCTACAAGCCCTACCTGCTGGAATTCGCGGGTCTGAAATACTCACTCGACAAGTTTTGCGACACGACATATGGATTCCCAATCGAAATCGAAACAGACTGTCAAGCCCTACGGGACACGGTAATGAGCATGAACCTATCAACGACCCATGCGCGCTGGCTTGAGGTGGTCATGGGGCACGACATCCACGAGATTCGCCATCTCCTGCAACTTTGTAGGGGACGTGTTGAGCCGGAAATACACCAACATGCCACGGACGGAGGAGGACGGGAGCGGGTGGTCCATTG
The DNA here is from genome assembly GCA_029204085.1 of Mycena sp. CBHHK59/15. Classification (NCBI taxonomy): domain Eukaryota; kingdom Fungi; phylum Basidiomycota; class Agaricomycetes; order Agaricales; family Mycenaceae; genus Mycena; species Mycena sp. CBHHK59/15. The sequence continues at coordinate 119,461 of JARGXW010000154.1, read as the reverse complement.
AATGTGACTGGTTCGCAGGCAGCGGGCTAGTATTCGACTTGTACACGGTTGAGGAAAGGGGGAGACAAGAAGGTGGCATGCCACGCGAAGCATCGTGCGATGGAGTACATGGTTGAAGGGGGGAAGTTGTGGCATGTTGGGGGCGGGAAATCGCGCCGGGCGTGGGCAAGGGTGGAGTACCTGATGCCGGCGGAGATGCAGATAGAGGCGGAACGAGAGCATTGCGAAGGGGGCCACCTTGGCCGCGATTCTATGAAGCTGAAACTCACCGACAGATTCAAGACGCCTGCGATGGACAAGATCCTTAATGGACGCCATCCAGAATTGTGGAGGGTGCCTGAACTTCGGCTCTTCGCACATCCACGCTTTGCTCCAGCCAATAACGCACCGGCATCCGTTTGAGCTCCTGGTCGGAGACTACCTGGGGATGCCGAAAGGGAAAGGCGGTTACAAGGAAGTTGGCCTATATCTGGATACCTCGTCGCAGTGAGCATTCGGGTTGAGTACAAAACTCACAGGTCGGCAGTGACGATGAAGAGCGTGCTGACCACACTCTTCAACGGTTACGTGCCATGGGAAACATTCCAAACCGACGGGGGGAGCCGCTTTGACAATGAGGACGTGCGGTGCACTTGCAAAGCGTTCGGCGTCAAGATGCATGTAGTGGTGAAGTACTCACCGTGGGTGAATGGCTTGGTGGAGGGGACGAACAAGATCCTGCTCGGGATATTGAAAAGATTGTGTGTGCCAGACCTGGGGGAAGATGGGTGGAAGAAGATCGAGAAATGGGAGCACCTCCCTGCGAACTGGCCAGATCATTTTGACAACACCATTTTTTTTGCTGAACAATTGTATCCTCACGGCTTTGGACCACACGCCAAACAAACTGTTCTTTGCCATGGTCATAAACACCGTGGAGACAGGCGTGGAGACAGCGTCGGCTGGGATCACGCTTGACAACATCGACATTCAGCAGGCATATGCTGGCCAGCAGCATTTCGACGGGCACGCACGCACGGTGAAGCATGGCACAGAGCGGAAGGCGATGTTCGATCACCACGTACTGGAGTCGAAGGATGGCAAGGTGGTATTCACGCCAGGTGACCTCGTCCAAGTCCTGGATCCGAAATACAAGAAAACTTTCCTCACCTCGAAGAAGATCCTTCCGGAGTGGTCGGGCGCTTTCAGAGTCAAGGAACGTCTACTAAATTCAGATATCATTGAGACTATTTATGGACAGGAGCTGGACGGCGAGTACAACACCAGATGCCTGAGGCTGATGAAAGTGCCAAAGGGCTCGTCGTTGGAGGCCCACAAAGTTGCCAGAAGGATAGGAGAGGTTGCCGAAGAAGCACCAAGAGAGGCACCATTGGTGCCTGAAGAACCAGAGCCGAGCCATGAAGAAGAGGGTGCTGCACATGACGCAGAAAAGAAGACTGGAGGGCAGAAGCGCTGAACTTGAAGAAGCCGAAGAAGATTGGATGGACGATGAAGAGGCCGACAAAGAGGAGGCGGTAGGGGAGTCGATTGGGGAGAGACTGAGGGCAAGGAAGGAAGTGCGCAAGGCAACGAGGATGTTGCCTAGAGGAGGGGGGCAGATGCAGTAGTATGTTTGTCCATGTTAGGCATGAGCATCATGTCTGTAGAGCTGCATTCGGCGTAGAAAGACATCATCTCATCTCTTTTCTGCATTCCTTGGCCGATTCCCTCGCGGCTCCCGTGAGAGCATCCGAGTGGGCTACCCCAGCGATCAACAACATATTCCCCAGAGCAGCAGATGGTCTGTCCCAGAACCAGCGCCAGCAGCAACAGCAACATCTTGGAATTTTGGGACGGACCGGTGGTGGTGGATGGGATGATGTCCGCGGCGCAGCCGGCAGAGGCGACGAAGGTGCAGCGATTCCCGGGGAAATCAGCGGCATAGCGGGCGGAGGCAGCGCAGGCGCAGCGATGACTGGAGGAGCCGGCAGCACAGCTGGCAGTGGCAGCGAAGGAGAGACGCCAGCCACGACTGATCGATGGGGCAACCAGACTGACCCTAATGCCCCTCACACACTCCTTTTCCCAGTTCCCCCAACCCACCCCTTCGACCCGGCTGCAGCCATGGACGGCGTGCAATGAGCCAACCACTTGGGGGGAATCCGCTGCCGAAAAGACTGAAAATTTGGCAGCAAAACCTGGATCGTAGCCTCAATAATCAGCACGAGCTACTTCAAGCCATGGGGAGGGACAATTACCACTTCACGGCGTTGCAGGAACCATACATTGGGCCAGGGAACATGACGAGGGCGAATTCATATTGGAGGACAGTGTTCCTGACAGAGCACGGCGGAGCGGGGGAAAGAACGAGAGTGGTGATGCTGGTGAACACCTCCATCCCCACTGACTCTTGGTCGCAGATCCATTTACCGTCCTCAGATGTGGTCGCGGTCGAGCTGCAGGGCGCATTCGGCATGCTGCAGATCATAAACATCTACAACAATGGCGACCATGACAGGAACATCGAGGCTGTGCGGGATTACATGTGCAGTGAGCGGTTGCGACCCCGCACATCAGGGTGTGTTTACTACATTTGGCTGGGAGACTTTAATCGGCACAGCCCACTGTGGGACGAAGACAGGAATGCGCACCTCTTCACCGAAGCAGCAGGGGAAACCATCAACCTTCTGCTACAGCTGCAGGGCGGTACGACATGCCACTACCCAAGGACATCCCTACGCTACGTGCCAAAGGAACTGGTAACCTCATGCGCCTGGACAATGTCTTTTGCAGTGCAGATTTCCTCGATTTCTTCATATCCTGCAACACTTACCCCCTCCGCACCCCAGGCACCACTGACCACTTTCCTGTTATCAGCGAGATAGACCTCGTCCCTCCGGTCAAGGGCATGGTGGAGCGACTGAACTGGCACGCAGGCGACTGGGCTGAAGTGAAGAAGATGTTGGGGGAGGAGCTTGCAGAGGTGGTGGAGGTGGATTGGTATGCTGACATGGAGGAGGTGAAGGAGGCCATTGAGCAGTTGGACTCAGCGATTTGGAGGAGCGTGCTGAAACACGTCCCAATCAGCAAAATGAGCCCGTACTCCAAGCGCTGGTGGACTCCACAACTCACCACAGACAAGAAGGTGAAGATGCGCCTCTCACGAAAGTCCTATCGCCGCCGCGACATACCAGATGACCCGGTCCACGAAGAATTCCGCAGGGCATGCAACAACTTCTCGATGGAGCTAAAGATTGCGAGGGAATGTTGCTGGGTGGAGTGGCTTGAGGAGATTGATGACAGTGATGTGTGGATGGTGGGGCAGATGATGAAGGGTGCTGCGTCAGATGGGGGCAGGATGCGTGTGCTGGATTTGAAGTGGAAAGGAGCGGGAGGCCGGGAGGAGGTGGCGAGTGGTTGGTGCAGGAGTTCTACCCTACGCGCGGCGCGGGGGCGACTGACCCGCTGGCAGACATCGAGTATTCAGAACCGCTATGGCAGTACAGCGCGCTCACGGAACTTCAGCTGCACCAGGTCATATAGAAAATGAAACCTTGGAAGGGCACTCGCTCCAGCACCTCGTGAACTGTGTCTACAAGTTCTGTGCCTCGCTCCTGGTGCCATGGCTGCAGAAAATCTACCAGGTGTTAGATGTATGCGAGTATGAGCTGGAGGACTGGTTGCCTACCGAGACGATCGTGGCACGCAAGCCAGGGAAGCCTGACTACTCCATCGCCAAGGCGCACCACCTTCTCATCCTGTCGCATCCCCATGCTCAGCTCCGGAATGGGGGAAACACACTGCAGGCCACGATGAACGCTGAGCGCTATGGCATGCTGCCAGCAAACCACTACGGGGGGAGAGCGGGGAGGTCGGGAGTCGACATGGTGCAGGGGCTGGTGAAGAAGGTCAAGGATGCATGGCGGCGGGGCAAGGTGGCCACACTACTACTCCGAGACATGAAGGGTGCGTTCCCGAGCATGATGCTGACAAGGGTGGTTCACAACATGCGCATGGCGGGCATCCCACGTGAGCACATGGACTGGATGATGCGCAGATTTACGGGCCGCACTACGCGCCTCGTCTTTGACGACTACACCTCCGATCCTTTCGACATCGACGACAGCCTTGACCAGGGCGACCCCCGCTCTATCCTGAGCTACCTCTTCCATAACTCCCCCCTAGCGTGCTTCGACAAGGACGGCGGCGTGTACATCAACGACTACCACCGGCTAGCAATAGGTGACACCTTGACGGAGACAAACACAGCGATAGCGAGCATGGTTACGAGGGCAGGCAGAGTGAACGAATGAGGAGTGAAACATAACAGCGAGTTTGGCGTGGACAAGGACCAGGTCTGCTGCTTCTCCCGGAGAAAGCACCTACAAGCATGCCCGTTCGGTCAGAAGAGTGTCTGGGTGCCAGAGAAGCGCCCCGACTTGGTCATCGGCACGGTGGTGGTGAAGCCCAGCAAGGCAGTAAAGCTAGTGGGGATTTGGCTGGACGAAACATTGATGTACAAGGTCCAGGGCGCTGCAGCACTCGGGAAAGGCCACAAGTGGCTGGTGAACTTCTGAAGGCTTGCGCGCGTGGCTGGGGGCATTGGCGCGATGTTTGTGCGCCGCCTCTACCTTGCAATCTGCGTCCCAGGCATGTTCTATGGTGCGGAGATCTTCCTGACCCCATCTAACCAGCCCGTCCGAGGCGCGAACAGACAGAAGGATACCAGGGCGATTGTGAAGAAGCTGGCATCGGTGCAGCTGCGTGCAGCGAAACTCCTCCTCGGCGGCATGGTTTCGTCTCCTGGAGACACACCGACTTCCCTCCTATGCACCTTTTGATCGACCGCCATCTACAACGGGCTGCAGTGCGTTACGCGACTCTCCCCCCAACACACCCGTTGCACGCGGCGATCGCCAATGCCGAATGCTATGGCCATGTCAAGAGGCACCCTTCCCCATTACATTTCTTGATGAGTGCGTACACCGACGTCCGACAGTCCCTCGTGGAGGAAATACCAGCGGTCAGAGTTAGGGCAGGGTGGGTGGCGCCGGTGGATGTGCACGTTGCCTCCTCTAAGGAGGAGGCAAAGGAGTGGGTGGATGCGGAGACCGCGAGGGTGACACTGTTCTCAGACGGCTCACTTTATCGACGGTATGGTGGGTGCGGCAGCGGTGCTGTGCATGGATGGGGTGGTGAAGAGGGTAATGGGGTAGCGGTTGGGTTCGGCGACGAGGTACGGGGTGTACGAGGCTGAGGGGGTTGGTGAGGTCCTGGCATTGGAGTGTTTGAGGAAGGAGCAAGAGGAGCAGATTGATGGGATCGTACCACTGGGAGTCAACAACACATCAGCCATTGAGGCCACGAGGAGCGCCAAACCAGGTGTGGGACACTACATCTGGGATATCTTCCACTGGCAATTGCGTCTGACGAGGCAGAAACACCAGAACTTCTGTCTTCGGGTCGACTGGACCCCTGGGCATACCAACATCGTGGGGAACGAAGCGGCCGATGTCGCAGCCAAGTGTGCAGCAAAGACGGGCAGCTTCGAAGGGACCCCAGCAGTCTTGAAGGACCTGCCCTTCAGCAAGTCTCCCCTGGCTCTCACACACACGCGGTTGTTACAGCAGATAGTGAAGAAGCAGTTCAAAAGATCTCCACGCTATCGCCGGATCAAGGACATTGATGCTTCCATGCCATCAGCTAAATTCCGCGAGCTCACTATTTCGCTGCCCTGCAAGCATGCCTCCCTCCTATTTCAACTCAGCTCCCACCACGCCCCGCTCGTGCGGCATCTCCATCGGCTCAAAAAGTCACCCACTCCCAACTGCCCTTGCTGTGGCGCTATGAATGAAACCGTCGACCACTTCATTCATTTTTGCCCTGCACACGAAGGAGCCAGACATAAACTCCGCGTGTGCAGAAAATTAGCCCGCTTCTCGAAGCACCTCCTCACCGACCCCAATCTCCTCACCGATCTCTTCCTCTTCATCCAACGCTCCAGCCGATTCCACTCCGTGTTTGGTAGCTTCAAAGAACTCAAATGCCCCCAGTAGATTTCCTTTTTACCTCTCTTTCTCTCACTTTTACTTTACATTCCTAACTACTCAACATCACGATGTGGAAGAGGTGGATGAACCGCTCGCGGCAAGTCCCTCTTCTGTACCTCCTTACGTACTTTATGGTACACCGGTCCCCAGACCGTTTATTTGTTTTGTACGTACACATGTCATGAAGGACCTTCTTACACCCGAACTACGACAATCGACGCGCCCAGTTAACTGAGTGGTCCACCGTGACTACGGCGCCAGTGAAGACGATCCATCCGAGCCCCAGATATCTACCCTCCCTGAGTTCTTACGTCCTCCATTCGTATCCCACGCCCACACGGCACTTGCCCCTATTCATATTTGATTCTTATTCTACGCTTCTACGACTTTCCTGGGACCATCCACCTCGCTTCTGCTTCACCTGTACTCCCCATATCCCAGACTTCCGACCCATTATTCTGTCTACCTGACGCGAACTCGGTACCGCGACAACGATAACTAGATCCTCTAGTGGCTCCAGCCCTATACCCATACCCCGCGGATTTTTCCGCTTCACAGCTGTCTCGTCACGGACTGCAAAGCTCTGAGCCTCAACCATCCCCACCGCAGTCCCATATCTCACTTTATGGTCAGATTACATTTAGCTAGTTTATTTCTACCATATGTCTTAGACACAAAGGAAATAAAACAAAGTTTTTTTAAAAAAAATACCAGTCTCACCTCTGTCATTGTCACTGTCTGAATCTTTGTCTACAATGCTGCCTCCTGTAGGGCTGTTGCTGCGACTGGAGGGTGTGCTTGGGATCGGGCTCGGGATGGGGGTACGTCTGGGGCTTGGGCTCCCCTTGCTGGACACCTCGGATTCGGAATTTTCTTCTCCATCATCGCTATCATCTTCATCACCCACACGTCGGCTTCCCCTCCCTCTAGTCGCACCTCGGGTGCAGCCATGGCTATGGCCATGTCCCCTCCCTCCCTCACGCTGCTGCCCTCACTGCCTTTGAAATCTCCCTCTCCGCTGCCTTCACCGCCTTGGCTGCCTCCTTGGCCACCTTCACCTCTGCTTTCTCCGCCTCCTTTGCTGCCTTGGCCACTGCTTTCTCTGCCTCTTTTGCTGCCTTTGCCGCCTCTTTCACCGCCTTTGCCACCACTTTCTCTGCAGCTTGGGCTTCTTTTGATTGTTGTATATGTTTCGCGTGAATGTCAGGGAAGATCTTCTGCCTGAGATCCTTGTGCAGCTCACCCATCAGCTTCTTCTGAAGCTCCTCCAACAGCTTCTGTGTCATCTCTGCGCTGGTCATCAGCCGAGTGTGGCCTGTTGTGTATGTATGCTTCAGTTTATTCTTCTTCGTGCACAGATGCATTCAATTATCGTGACGAGGTCCCGTTTTCCATGATCAATCTTGGAAACAGCCTTCTGATCGCGGTCGACCAGGACCTTGATCTTGTCACTGACACCGAGTTGGATGCCCTGTAGTTTCAAAAGTTAGAGACAGAAAAGAGACATGTAGAGAAATCACTTTTTCATCCATATTATATATATTCTTGGGCTTGACATCATAGTGTTCGATGGTTTCGTGCAGGAGTTCGAAGTACTCATGGACGATGGGTCGGGTCAAGGATCGAGCACAACATTCTTCCAGGCCAGTCGTCCACTTGATCTTCAGGTCAGGGCGATGCTCCTTGAAACCCTTGGCCCAGTTGACTCCAACATCCTCTCCAGCAAGTTCCAATGCGTAGTCGGCAATAGTCTGGAGGCTGAGAGGCATCCCACGCGCTCCGAAGACCTTTGTTATATTAGCGAGGCCAGTAGGCTGGCATAATTTACTCACCTTGACCCATTCCTTCAAGATACTTTCCTTTGCCTCGGAGGCTTTTCGTGGGCATGGCCCTCCGTGCGGGAACTCCTGTGGCGCGATTCTGGACAGTACCTGGCAGTGAACACAAAGTGGGAATCAGATTGTTGAGTTGAAGCAGCATGGTGAGAGAGAAGATAGCCACCATACAAGACTTGATAATACAAGCAGGCCTTGCGTTGGGACATAGCAAACATGCATATAGCGGTGAGGGCAAGTTGGACACGTTCCTTGTAAGTAAGATGTTTGAGCTCATCATCACAAAGCTCATCCTCATCGTTGCTCTCATTATCGACAAGCGCCGGCAGATCTGTGAAGTCGTTGTCGTTATCTTCCAGTGTGGGCATATCCACGAAGTTGTCATTCGGGATGTTCTTGGCGGCGGTGAGTGAATCGGTGTGAGACATTGCGCGGCTTGACATGGAGCGAGGATAGCATGGAGGGGAGGCTTGTCAGATGAGAAAACTCAGGCTGGAGCACAACTTAAAGTGGGTCAAAAGCGATTTATATAAATGGTCGTTCGAAGGTGCAGGACCTCCTGAACAGGCCAGGAGGGCAAACATCATCATATTGAAGAGGAAATACACAGGAAACAATGGGCGGGTTGATATGAAATCGAGGTTGTGGATCTAACAAAACATGTAAGATGGTCTCCGATAATCAGCAGCGCGACAACGGCAAAGCCAGCGGGTAGTCAAAATGAGCAAGGATATGCTTCAAAGGAGTTATGTGAATGTACTCGGACTCGAGGTTGCACCAGAAATGCCTCCCAGTTGCCACAAAAAATCCCAAATCACAGACCACCACGGAACCCCCGTTTAATGTAATGGACTCAATGCTGGAAGTAATAAAATCGAGAAAATCACATAGAGACTTGCAAGGGAAGCCATTTGCCTTGGCCGACGCCCACACCAAGCTTTGGGAGTGTAGCATCTCGGGGTCTTGTGATGGATCAATGGCAATCCCACAGCATGTGAGAGGAATTTTGGTGGCCAAGTGTGAATGTTTAGTGCAATAGGAAGCCCTTTGAGGTAAAATAAGAGAAGAGTGAGGGCTGAGATTGTAGCTGGATTCACACTGAAGAGAACACCCCAAACCTCGTGGATTGAGCGAGAGTTGATGGAGATCAGAATGAGTCTTTGTGACTGATGGCTACAGTGTTATATGCCCAAATGGGACACGACTACTCACACCAGGGGCAAGGCCCGGGGCTGTCAAAAATGGACAGCCGGAAGGCCTGTACACCAGGCTGTACTCCCCGAAGCACCCAGGAAGCATTCAGGCAGTTGCATGCGCAGCCCATGCACAACACATGAGGCTGGCAGTCAATGGCCTGGGGCATGCTGGCACCAAGGTTTCTCGCGGGCACTGGCCCTGGATCCCAGCCTGCCGAGGTATGGTATACTTTGGTTATGTTGGATCCATACTTGGTTTGAAACTGCCATAGTGCCTGCGTGTGTGCTTCCAGGCATACAGCCAGGTGTACAGCCAGCAGCCAGGCCTTCTGGCTGTTCAGTTTTGACAGCCCCAGGCCTTGCCCCCGGTGTCAATGGGACAAACCCGTTTTCCTCTGTCAATATGTATCGCCGGCCCTCAGAATTTCACTTGTGGATAGCTAAACATGTTGTCTTTAAGGCAGTAACATGAATTGTCCATTGGGCTATGTGCTCCTTTGCTACAAAGAAATCAATCCAAAAAGTGCCCAAAACTGAAATTGAAAGTCCAATCAATTCTTGACTATTGAGGTCCGCAGTGCACGGTATACTCTACAACTCAGTCAGGGCATATTATGGACTTGTTAAAGTACAAATATCATGTACCAAAGGTATCTGAATGGCAGACACTGCTTAATTCTCAATTCTTGCCGAAACACCAGTGAATGGGTGGTCACATCATGCCTTCCCGATTTGGCCTCATGACCATTTTTGCTCGCAGACCTCTTGAAAACACTCTATCCACATCCCAGCTCAACCCCACCGCAGTCCACGTGTTCACGATGGTCAAACACACCGAGTCCAACCGCAAGAAGCAGCAGAAGGCAACCAAGCTTGAGGAGGACTGGACTCGACACACCATGCAGATTTACCAAGAAGTCCAGGGATCGTCTTCGGCACCGCATCCGAGCCTTCAGCATGCGCTCGAGAAGGCGCAGGAGGAGTGCCTGGCACAGATGGGGAAGGTCGTGCAACTCAACACCTCCCAGATCCATTGGCGTGTGAATGGGGGAAAGAGTCGACAGGAGGCAGCAGGCGAGAGGAGGTGGCTTACCCCAGAGGAGACGATGATTGTTGTAGATTTCACCATCGAATGCGCAAATCGTGGCTTCCCTCTGAGCCATCGACGGCTGAAGGAACACGTCGACCAAATCTTGCGGGCATGCTTGGGGGATGCTTTCCCTGCCAAGGGCATTGGGAAGCAGTGGACAAACCGATTCGTGTCGGACAACGAGCAGCTGCATATGTACTGGTCGCGTGCCCTCGCAAGTCGCGCGCACGTGCTGTCAATCCCAATACGAAGGAGCAATACTTTGACTTGCTGGAAACCATCATCGAGGGTGTGGGTGGCAAAGACAGGATTCCACCGGAGCTGATCTGGGGAGCGGACGAATCGGGGTTCCAGAAGGGTATCGGGCAGCGGGAACGGGTCATTGGGGGTGTGGGGAAGAAGACACAGCATCAGCAGCGCAGCGGAGACCGAGAAAACATTGCCATGCTCGTCACCATCTGCAGCGATGGCACGACACATCCGCCGATCGTGATTTACAAAGGCGGAGGGTTTCAGGTGAAGTGGAGGCAGGATAATCCTGCGGACACGTTGTGAGTCAAGAGAAGAGTCATCATTATTCAGCTCACCTTGTACTGCAGATTGGGTTATTCCAAGAAGGGCTACATCGACGGTGAAATCACCGTTGAATGGATCATTGGATCAAGGATTTCGACAAGAAAACACGTGCCAAGGCTGCCGGTCGGCACTGACTTCTCCTTCTCAATGGCCACGTGTCCCATTACATGACCAGTTTCCTCCTCTACGCAAAGGCAAATCACATCGAGGTTGTGGGGTATCCCTCGCACAGCACGCACATCTACCAGGGCCTCGACGTCACAATTTTTGGCGCATTCAAGCGCAACTGGAGCAATGCCTGTGATCACGTCGAGCATGAAGGGAAGGTGGTCGATAAGACCAACCTTCTTGCCATTTACGCCGAGGCGCACTTCAAGACGCTGACACCGGAGAATATCACGGCAGCCTTCAAGAAAACAGGGGTCATCCCGCTCAACAGGGATGTCATCACGGAGGAGATGATGGCACCGAGTATCGAGACTTCGTCGCGCGGTGCGCTGCCCGTGCAGCAGTTGAGTCCGGTCAAGTTGATGTCAAATATGATTGTCGACTACTTGGATTATCAAAAATTACACACCGGCGACAACGACAAACCCGAGCTGGTGCGTGCACCCATACCCGCGACACCCCTTCCTCCCATGACACCCTTCTTCGCTCATTCTGCCGTTGATAGCCTGTCGGCGATGTCAGTGTTGTTCCTCACGTTGGCGTCCCCTTTGAAATCCACTGCAATGCTGCCAGTGTTCAAGCCGCTGACTATTTCCCCCCAATGCCGGACCTCGCGCTATGCAGAACTGCTCGCAAGACCCGCCGCGAGTTCCCGCGAGCGGGAGCTGCTCGATGCGCTGGCTGAATCGGAAGAGCACGACGAGGCTAGGAAGGAGGCGATGATTGAGATGCAGGCCGGTGTCATCCTCACAGGGATGTATGTCAACCGTGCATGGAGTCAGTTGGAGGCTGCAGAGGAGAGGAAGGGAAAGAAGAAGGGGCGCCGTAAGATGGGTGATGGGCAGGCCAAATGGTTCTAGTCAGAAGGCTTCATCCAGCAGTGCCTTGATGATGAGCAGAAGAGGGAGGAGGAGGAGGCGAGGAAGGAGGGCAGGCAGGTAGAGCGAGAGGCTAGGGCTGATGAGCTGGCAGAGTGGAAGAAGAAGAACAATGTGATCCGAGTCCGCAACCAGGCGAAGAAGGTGCGGTTTGAGGCTGACAAGGCGGCGTGGGAGGTCGAGAAGGTCGAGGCAAAAGCCGACAAACGCCACCCAGCATGGCTGAAGCCGAAGTGGAAAGACTACGATCCGGAGCTGTTGTTGGCGAGGCCAAAAAAGGTGGCAGGCAACGAGGAGAACGACAGCGACGATGGCGAGGGGTCTGTTAACGGATCGGGAATGGATGAAGATTAGATTACGGAAGCATTTTGGCCGGAGTGATGTGACACATCCCATTGGCATATCAGAGGGGAGAGTCGATTGGTAGGATTAGATCCGATCAAATCTCGGTGATCTTCTGCTTTGGGTAGCCCAGAAAGAACTCTGCCAACATCTGGATCTAAAGCAAACAAGTATATATGTAGTGACTGCAGTCACTGATACCTTGTCGTCCATCTGTGCTGCCCTGCACACAGGGGCTGAACCTATGTAAGCAAGGCGAGCTTGGTGTAGCGGTTGCAGAGTTGGATCATGGCGAGTAATGCTGGTATTCTGTTGACGAGTAACTCGGCCAGGTTGTCCATTGTGGTCTGGACCAAGCTTCACTTTGTCAAATCAATAGTGCTTGCGTGTGTTTCTGTCGGGCGCCATGGCAGAGTAGAAATAGTAAATGAGATGAAAATGAAAAAGGGTAAACTGGTGCAAGTGTTGAAGAGCCTTATTATATAGTCTCCCCTCACTGGTTGAACATTTCAAATTTTTCACCTTCTTTTTCAGTGAAAAATGTTGTTTATTTTTCACACATTTTTCACTGAATAAGCAGGTGAAAAATTCAAAACATTTTCATCACTTTCTTATTTTATTTCGAGTTTTTCACCTTGAACCGAGAAAGTGCTGAAAAAGTTTTAAAATTTTCACCTTCTTTTTCAGTGAAAAATGTCTGAAAAATAAACAACATTTTTCACTGAAAAAGAAGGTGAAAAAATTGAAATGCTCAACCAGTGCCTGTGTTTCCCTCTTTTCTCCCCAAGTCCGACAAGCGTTGGCCTTACAGGCGTTTGCATAAAAACCTGCAGCCGTGATTTCACCGCGCCGTGTTTGTGTTAAAATCGGCCAAACTTTGATGGGTGTGACTTCAACTTCGTAAAAACCAATCGCTAGCTCGCTACCCTGGTCCTCTGAAAATTCCAAACTCAAATGGATTGAATGTTTGAAATTTCCCTATTGCGATTCAGGTGCATTCGAGCCGAAAATCGATGGGGAAGATAATACTGGGAAGATGTCACCGGTCACAATCAAGACATCCATCAACATTTAACACGAACAAACATGGCGCGGTGAAATCACGACTGCAGGTTTTTATGCAAACACCTGTAGAGTATTTGGGCGGCGGCCAACAATGGAGAGCGGGATGTCGTCCCAAGAAGCAGCGCCCACTTTCGGCAAGCAAGTGAGGGCAGGGCAGCAAGTAAGCGAGTGTGGATCCTCGGTGGATCCCTTTTAATGTCACAGGTAACAGACCAATATTTTTATCCATGGCGGTTACGATAAAGAGCACAAGCGGCGGCATCTCAAAACAGCTGCTACTGCTTCGGGCTCCTGACATCATCTCCGACGTCCGCGTACCTTGTTTTGTTCCGTTTGATCGGATCTAATCCTACCAATCGACTCTAGACTCATATCGGCATATCAAGCGGCTGATAACGACTTTTGACCTTATTCTTGCTCGATATACCTCAAATGGAGTCAGATAGGTCTAAATTTTGGTAGCACATAAGATTACACCTAAAACTACTCCTTCACGGACTTGGATCCGTGCACAAGATTTAATCCGGTGTTTAAAACGGCGAACAAAATTTGGCTGTCCCATTCGGGCATATAACGCTGTAGCTAAAATTAAGGAATCCACGTGTCAGACGGCTCCGAAAGCGACCACAGCCTCACATCAATCAAACCAAACGTCATCAAATTTGGCGTACAGGGGCTCCTGAACATCCTCAACAATCTACAAACGAACTCCAAGAACAAAACTTCTTTGGTCTGCCTCCAGCTGTCAAGTGGCCAACTAGGTGGGGTGGCCAACTACGGGGTCCAAAATAGTAGATACAACTTTTCTCTATTTCTTTGTGTGACGACCTATGGATGATTATCCGGGCCTCTTGTATATGCGTCTCGTTTCTTTGCGCCGTTACATGTCTCGTGTCTCGTACTCACCAGTGGGGCGTGCACGGTGATACTCCCTCGGATGCACGGTTGCTCCGCGTGCCACAGTTGCGCGGTCGACGGATACTCCATGCCCCTAGTCGCAGCTCTGAGGTTCGAAGGTATGTCAGGTGCCACTCGATTACGGACCTCGATCGCCCTCAGCGTGACAGCCGAAAATTTGCGAATCGTAGCGGTGACTCGCAGTAGGGTGCAGGACTTGAGTGGATAATATTCAAGTGTAGGCTGACAGTACTTGGTGCTGCAAAGTGTGCAGAGTATCCAATCGATGTCGATGAGTCGTGCCCCACATACAATTTCGATTCTCCCAAGTTCACTGTCAACCAAGTAGTAGAAATCAACATAAAACAACTGACGAGGGAGGGCACTCGCTACATGTCCCACAGGAGCCGCAGCGCCGCACCGTTCGCGGTGTCGCGTTCGACGTTGTACGCCCACGGCTCTGCGCGCCCGCACTGATCGTGCACAGAGACCAGCTGCCCCTGCGCAGGGCTCACTAGCCGCCCCGGATAGCGCGTCGCGGGCACGACGGGCTCGGTGATCTTCACGATGCGCAGGAGCAGCATGCACTGCCCCGTGTGCTCGCGCAGCGTGGAGCGCTCAAAGCGCGCGAGCCCGGCGCCTGGGGCCGCGTGGCACGGCGTCAGCTCGGAGTCAGGCGTGGGGTGCGTGCGCACGCACCGCTGAACGGGTGCGCCTTGACGCTGTTGACCTACGACTTGAACACCGTGTCGAGACGCAGCAGGTGCAGCTCGTCCGGCCCGACAACGATGTGACACACAATGCGCGCAAAGTCCACGGGAAACGGCTGGTCGATGGCGAACAGCGTGAGATGCGAGTCGAACGAGCGGCGCGCGCCGAATATCTGGCGGGACAACGCGAGCTGCGTGGGTTGCGAGGTGCTCGTGCTCGAGCTGCGCGCGGAACTTGCTGAACGCGGCGTTGGCCGATGCTATCTGTGCGAGGCCACAGACACTTGCTCGGCACGAGGAGGTCCTTGCCGTGCGGGAACGACGCGGGCGAGTGGTCGGGCGTGACGCGGAAGCGGATGGTTCCGGCCAGCGGTGATTCGCGGTCCGAACGATAGTACAGGAAGCCGCAAGTACCATTCGGAAATGGCAGATGCGGGCTTTGGTACCAGAGGGACGCGCCAATCCCGCCTGGCGAGTGCACGAAGGTAACGGCGCATCTTGTCCTGCCGCTCATGATGCTCCGTGGAGGACCACGAAAGCGGGGAGTCCTGTGGCTCTTCAGCGACCGTTAGAGCATATGCGAGGAAAACAAGAACGCACGGATTGGTGGCGTAAAGTATGCGCCTGGATGCACAACTGTTCACCGCGGAGCGACTGTGCAATTGTCCATCGCAAGCGCGCGAGCTCACTGAGCATGAGAAACGTGGGACTTGGAATTTCAAAATGAAGGTGCGCTCCGAATTGCGTCAACTTGCTTCCGAGATACATGCACAAATAACGCCTCTTTTCCCCACGACCTCATGCGCTCGGATGAAGCCCGGAAACTTATCTGTGATCCGCCCAGCGAAGACATCGATCCCCTTGCTCATTTGTAGTCATTTATGTACCCACGAGCACTCGTAATAATCATTTTACGATCCATGCTCCTAGGTGTACTGTACTATTTCGACCAAATGTTCAGGTGATGGGTGACGGAGGGTCCTGAACTGAACATTTTGGATGTAGGTGACGGTCACAATGAGACTTTGAGGCCCAAATCGGCTCAAAAATACCAAAAAATCCGGTCCGGCGTTCGCCGGACTACCATTTATGGTAAATTTTCGAGTGATCTGTTGGAATGAACACCTGAAAAAATGAACATCTTGGGTGACGGGTGACATGCCGTGAACATCCGGTCGAAATAGTACAGTATGCTCTCTTTCCCTATGTCTACCTGGATGACCTGTAAGGTCTTCCAACTGCCGGCTCCTGGCACAAACTTTTGTCGCGCTTCAAAATGTAAGTAGTATTTCCTTCAAGCTCCATGCATCTCCTTATTTCGCGTTTGTGCAGGCTACTGTTACACATTAAGTTATGGGAATTTATTCTGGGGAACTGTACGGTCATGAGGACTCATGACTGCATGTCCTAGCTTTGTAACACATCTATGGTATCCTATCGCTACAGCGATATCCTATCCTCTGCGACAAACACTGTACCCTTGGTGAGAATATAAGAAATACAAACAACGAGATTATGACCTGACGTGTCTCTGTGGCCAATGGCTACCCGGGATGACGGCCACCTAGCAGCGCTGTTACAACTTTAAATCGAGACCACAGTTGAGTAGGCACTTGGTGACCATCGGCGACTCCGTTCAGCCACTGTCATAATACAACTTTAACTTCAGCCTGCCTACGAGTAGCGAAAAAAATGGCATGGATAATTGGGTCAAGGGAATATAATACATACGAACAAGTGGGACATGCAAACTAGGCAGACATAGTTCGTGATAGTAATGCAGTCCGCAGAGCCACATCCAGTCATACCCATGTTGGTTGTATTTCTGGTTTCTCACTGAGGTCTAGGTCTAGACGGCACCGAAGGGCACAGTGTCTGTTTCAGAGCATAGAATATCAATCTACCGATAGGATTTCATAAACGTGTTACAAAGGTAGAGCATCGCGACCAGAGAGAACCGGAGAAGAAGAAAGTCCCGTAACTTAATTAGTAACAGTAGCCTGCATAAGCGCAAAATCAGAGATGCATGAAACTGCAGCGCGCTTGAAACATACCTTTTGAAGCGCGACAAAAGTCTGTGCCAGGAGCCGACTGTTGGCCGTCGTTCCCGTCTGCAAAGTGATCGAAGTTTTCCCGAGGACCACGCCCTCGAGATGCGAGCCGGCGCCGGCGGTGACCGCCCCCGTCACAACCCAAACAATGTTGCTCGCAAGCGCGCCGCCGGCGAGAACGATCCTTTTGCCTGTCGCGATAGACAGCGTTCCCGTCACCTGGAAAATCCACGCTGTCAAAAAAGTCTCCCTGTCAGCCGTGTCGAGAGCGCGCATGCGTGCAGCTCTCACTATCTGTGGCGCCGCCCGCAATAGTGACATCGCTGCCGATGCTGACCGCGCTGGTCCACTTGTAGAGCCCAGGTGCGAGGATGAGGCCGCCGATGGCGCCTGATTGGACGCGTCAGAAGGACAGAAGAGGGCGATGTGATGTATTAGACACTGACCGCTGGCGAGATTGCTGAAATTTGGGTTCGCGCGGCCGGTCGCGTCGGTAAACGCGGTGCCCATGTCGCCAATGGCGACGGTGAGGGTAGATGGTGTGGGGGCGGCGTAGGACGCGGCGAAAAGTTTCCCGACAACTTGGCTGGAGGTAGAAAATTGTCCAGTCGAGTCAAGGGTGAGCGAGAAACCTGTGAGGGCTCCGGCTGCGATCGGGCTGACTGCCACAGCGCCAGCTGGAGCTGGCTTTCAGAACTGCGATGGCATCGAACAAATGGAGACATACTGATAACGGACGGCGGAACTGTCGTGACCCCGCTTTCAGCAAGGATCGCGTAGTTGGCGGCAGTTCGTAAATTGACCGCGGCAGGTCCTACAGCAACAACGCTGCCGAGAACGGCCTGCGCACGAAACAAGCGAGTGAGGAACATATGGGGAGCGCCAGCAAGTGACATACCAAGAAAGAGATAGTAAAAACGCTTGAAATCATGATAATTGCGAGATCGATGAGCTTGGGAGTCGAGTTGTTGAGGGAATTGGGCTGAAGCTGAAGAAAGCAGCACCTCTTGAGGGGTTTATATACGTTTTCTGAAAATGAACCATGCCGCGTCGGCCCATACACTTTGAAAACATCGTCATACTCAAGACCGTCATGGGCCAGCTGTCCTTGCGTCCTTGACAAGCGGAAGCACCTTGTAGGCTTGGAAGGCTCAGGTACGGCGGGGAACTCGTCATTTTGTTGCCACATTGTCGACGGAACACGCCAGTTTCATCGGAGAAGCACCGTGATTATAATGTGTGGGAAGACAGCGGGTGAGGGCATGCAGCCGTCGTGGAGGGCGGGCGACGACACCATCCGTCGCTGGGCACTTGTGAAGTCAAGAGGAGACGAGGGCACGAAAAAGCTGATGACAACTGTCCACCAACGGCATTCCATTTCGCCTGTCCAAAAGTTGGTGAGAATGTGGATCAAGGAATAGACGGTCGGCATGACGTAGGACCACTGTAAAGTCGTCAGAATGTGAGTGACCCCGAGGGAACTTGGGGAAAGACAGAATTCGAATGCGACAGGCGCTACATTTCTTCCTTGCCTCACTCAATTCTTCCGATTCACTCAAACTTGGGTTTGAGGGCCGCGGCTATGCCCTGCAGAACTCGTACTTCCGGGCGAGTAAAGTTGTGACATAGTAAAGACATGTACTATAAAATATTACAACTATGACTGAACAGTATGGCGAAGACACACCCGAGTGTGCGCATGGCATAACTTGGTGTGCCAATGCACAGCTTGGGCAGCCCGAGCAGAATATTAGGACGGACGTAAGGTACATCTGGAAACACGTTCTGAACACATAGAGACCGGGCCGCGCCATAGATCGCCAGTTACGACATAGTGACCGGTAGCGGTGACACTTCTCTGTAGAGCGCGCTATAGAGACCCATGCTCTAACGTGAACCTAGGCTCTATCCCGGGCTCCCTCCTCCTCATCGTTGCAGATAGATGTCGCTGCTCCATGTGTCTTGTCGGATTTGCTGGCAGTTAATCATTTCGACTTATAAAACACGGTGAAGTCCTGACTGCTGACAACTGCGTCTTTTCCCCACTTCCATCTTCCCCGCCATTATCTCCTGCTCTGACTTCAAGTCGGCTGTGCCCAAGTCATACCTTCAAGTTCTTCATGTTGTCAAGACTTATTCAAGACCTCATTCAAGACTTAAGCTTTGCTGTGCTAATGCTACAATAATTTCTTGCGCAAGAAGGAACTCGAAGTCAACACTAGAGCTGGGAACATCTGTCTGTTTTATGGTCCTGACTCTTGACTCTCTCTGGTTGGGCTTACATTATTGATGTTGTTGTTCTCTGGCATGGTAAGTACGTACTAGTGTCTACTCTTGTAAAGTTACCAGTGGACGAGGCAATAAAAATATTTCTTTCTGTCGCATCTTTTCGCGCATCCCCGTGATATTGTGCCTGAATATCCATCTGACATACATGCGAATGGCTATCATGCGAGCTCGTTAGCCGAACACCGGCATCTACGCGACTCTATGGCGCTCTGCGGCTCTATCACTCTACAGGTCTATCGCTCTACAAGCCTCTCTGATAGTCTCTGATAGCACACTGGGGGCAAGCGCCGTGGGCGCGGGTTCATGGGAGAGCATCGACACTTGCTATGACATATGCCTTGGCATATTTCGGCACCACGGTCCGAATCGAAGGTGTGTCACGTGTTCACTCCGGTCACTCACATCTTTCTCTTTTGCTTCTCTCTCATCGTCTCATAGCTGGATCTCAACTGTGTTTCAAGAATCGTAATGGGCTGCAACCTCTTCAACCTCTCGACTCTCCCTCACCCTTATCTGTTGTTGCTCTCCAAGTCGATACGATCTGAGTCCGTGATCCCGCTTGCAGCCATCGACGCATCAATTTGCACTTCTTGGTGTTCTTTGCTACTTCGATGGCTAAGGAGAGGGGAGAGGACAATAGCCAAGGAGGATAGTCAGCCCATTATTGATGTCTGCTTGCAGCGACGTCCTTGGCCTCATTGGAAGCCATCAGTGATCACACTTAATTTGGACTCTCTTCATCCCTTTCATCCGCGTCTTTCAGCTTGACCCTCGTCTCGATTCACGTACTATGGGGAAGAATGACTGTAAATCTACTACCTGGAAGGCAGCAAAGCCTAAAGTCCGCTTCTCGAAGGGCCCAGCTCCTGGCAGCAAACACAGGAGCGGGGCGGGCTCGACCCTGACCCGAACAGCACTGGTCCATCTTCCAAGAAGCAGTGTACTAGTGCGACTGCTGATGACTCCTTTCCTCTGGGGAGCTCTTCGTCTGCACCTCCGGGCCCGGACAGCGCTCCAGCTGCAGATTCTTCCCTGGCAGCTGGAGATGCAGCTGCTACCGATGCGGAAGGTGACGACGATGAGAAGGCACAGTTAAAAAACGCGTGCGAAATCCTTGGGGTATATGTCCGAAGGAGGTTCCTCCAGAGGCAAAGCCAATGCAGGTAAGTCTTTCATCCGCTGGTTTTATTATATATGATTAATCAAGTGATTGCAGAGAGCCTTCCAACATGTTATCAGAGCGCTTTGTGGCATGTTGACCCAACATGACGTCCTCCCCTCTGCCATTGAGATGCGCACCCACTACGACAAGCGCTTCGACAAAGTCGAGGACCAACACCCCCACATGCGAAACCTCGTCGATGAATCGAGGACCGCTGTCAAGGAGGCAGCTGACATGGCCTCAAAGCTGATCAAAGACGCAAAGAGAATTCCTGGACCTATTGCAAACGACATTGCATGCATCTCCGAAGTCCATCTTGCTTCCACCTTCACAATGATTCAGAAGGCTGGCCTCAAGGGTTTCTGTCCTGACATCGAGGGGCCAGTACACTCGAAGTACAACAAGCTCCATCGCCACCTGGCGGTGTCTGTATTCCAATACCTTTCCTCCTCATATGCTCTCATGGCCTTGAATGTCGATAACCATATTGCCCAAGACGACAACCTTCTCTGCGACATGTATGATAATTTCGTTAACGGAACCCTTGCATCAAAGACCAGAATGGAGAGGTGTCGTCCAGGTAGTCTTAGCAGCTCACTTGAGAACACTGTTGCATTCAAAGCCCACAGCTGCGTATGTTGTTATTGCATTTAGACTTGTGGAAAGTTCTTACCATTGGGCTTTAGGTGTGTGCTACTTGATTCAAGACGACGACCAGACTCAAGATGCGAAAGCCTGTGCAGCGCATGGCCTTTGTCAAGGAGGTCCACTCCGACGATGAACACACTCCGCAGGGGTGCCATGTTCACCAGAAACCAGGGTGCAACCCGTTGTAGCCCAATTTTTCGCTAAAAAGATTGATGTTCATGCCGAGGAGTACAGGAAGCGTAATGCAAAACCTGGGCAGAAGTACGTGTTCAATGACTTCATGATTTACTTTAAAATTAACGTGATTCCAGGAAACCAGAATCTTGCAGTCACGAAGAGCCTCTTCTACCTGCCTCCGATATGGGCAGGTTTTACCGCCTGGGGTCCCCATCGACTTCTTCGCTCCTGAGTGTTATAATTCACTCACTGTAAAGGAACGTGCCAGGTATGCAGACACCGGTGTTGCCTTCCCACTAGCGGAGTATGCCTTCAACCCGGCACACATGGGCTGGAAGAAAATGGGCAAGTCAGACTTCATGAAAGCATATGGAAATCAAGTTTTGGCACTCTACAACATCCCCTCTGCTGCGGAAATTGCGGAGCTGTCCAACTCGGATGCGGATGACGAGGACGAAGAGGAGGAGGAGATCGATTTGGCTGACACTGATTCCGAGATGGAGGTTGACGAGGAGCTGAACCCCTAGATGTACATGTTAGAGTATGATTTTCTGTTACAATTTATGCCTTTCAATTGATCCTCTTTTGCGCTTGGGACTCAAACATCGTTGGATTAAAGACTCTTCTGGGCTGTTGAATGAATGATATCTGTGTGCAGAGGTGGGATCCAAACTTGGCAGGGGACTTTTTTGACTTGATAGAAATATGTGCCATGACTCGTGATTCTCTTCTGTGTTGAGACTCGGGTGGCTGAGTTCCAGACATCATTGTGGGTACCCTGAAATAAGTAATAAGTGACACCCCAATCTACAATGCGCACTCCACTCCAACTTTGAAGAGCAACAATAAAAATATAACATAAGTTGTATGTCTGGACTTTGGTGGAGGAAAGAACATCTGGGGGTGTCTAGCTAAGAAATTCTGAATTGTACAAACCAATTATAGTTATTAAGAGACCCTTCTCAGACAGAGAAAACTTGTACCCAGAGTAGTGCTAGTGCGCTGTAGTAAAAGATTTCATTGACAGGTCATGTGACCATGACTTCAAAGCGGGAAACACAACAAATTTCTCGTGAATACTCAGTCGGGGAAAAAAAAAGTCCAGGCCAGTACAGGAAGAAGTAAATAACGGAAATAAAATATGCAAATCAAGATTCAAGATAAATAGATAAAAGGAAAATCTAGTGATCCCAAGGTGAGCTAGCAGCGGCCTCAGTTCAGTGCCCAGCAGACAACCATGACAGGTTTCTTGGTATTATAGGTTTCTGAACCTCTTTTCCATGCCATTAAGTGGGTAATGATATGTTTTGGCTCAATAACCATCGGACCGGGCTGGGGATCCACATATACCACTGAACTCATCAATTCAGGATGATTTGAATAGGGTGGTATAGCAAGAGCTTGATGTTTACGAACAAGAACAAATGTTCTGAGCATATTGTCAAGGGGGATTTTCAGGATGGCATCAATGACCCCAGTGAGGGTCTCTTTGGTCTCAGGGTGATAAAATTGGATCAAGCTGTTTCCCTGATGTGATGAGAAGCAGCTGTAGGTGTGCTTGTCTATGTCGCAATGTTGGCACTGCTTGGCTCTAGGTGGCAAGATCATGGATCTGTGGTCAGGATCTGGAAGGGTGGTGGCCCCTGCAGCATTACGAGTACCCCAAAAGTTGACCTTGTGCTCTCCAATTGAAGCCAAATACCCAGGCACCAAGTTGTAGGTATGCATTGGTAATTCCTGCATTTTATGTGCCAGAAACTTGGCCAGATCAGCCTCGCTCAAGATTTCAACTTTTTTGGTTTTTTTCTTTTCCGGGTTCAGAACGGTATTGAGGATTTGCATAGCACCGGGGTCATCTTGCATGTTGTTATCTGCTGCCATGCCAGTACGCAGCTCTGGCAGGACATTTGCCTGAGCACGGTATAGTCCATATCATCTATAACAAGTTAATTCAGCATTTACCATGGGTATTGAGCCACAGACTCACAGATATGGTCATTTGTCTTGATTTTCTGAAGCAAGCCATTGATACGTTCACCCATGAACTTGTTCTGACTGGCGAGAGGTCCTCAGTTCTTTAGAATATCGGAGTTGTGGAATGCATAGTGGTGGTTCAGCACAATATCAACATCAGGGAAGAGGTTTTGAATGGAGACAAAATAGTCAAAATAATAGTTCAGGAATGTATCAGCGGCAGAGTTCGAGGTTTTGAAGGATCCTAGAATATTTGTTGCTCCAACCAGATCGAAGAAGCTTTTCAGCATAGCCTGCTGTCAAGTAGGATCATCATCCAATATTAATTCCTGGAGGACCAGAGGGAAAATAACAGAGAACAGTGTCAGCAATTCCTCGGCTTTCAGCTTTCTGTGCTTCTCCTCGCCAAGGTTTCCTGGTGGCCGCGAGACCCAGGTAGGAAGTGAGACTTCTCTGATACAGCAGCGGATTTTCTCCAGTTGTTCCTTACCAAATTTCCAGGATCCTCAGACTGCCACATCCTTGAATTCTTCATCATCTTCATCATCCGTGCCATCTGTGTCCTCTCCAGCAATGGATTGTGGGACCGGAGTGGCCTCAGATCCAGAGCCATCCATTGGGCCATCACCATCTGGTGCTGGTGTTTCCCTCGGAGTACTTGAGTCATCGTCCTCATCAGTGTCAGACTGTGTGGCTTTAAGATAGCCTTCCCTCCATTCTGGCCAGTTGTCTGCATCAAAGTTCTGTTCATCATTGAGGACCTCCTGTGCTTCTGTTTCTCCTCCAGCATCAGAAATGTCATTGTCTGTCCAAAGATCCTCATCACTGTTATCAAGCTCTGCCAGAGATATCGTCTGGGTTGCATCACGACCTATGCCCCAGAGCACCTGGAGCTGGTGTTCCAGGTAATGTTGCCACGACTTAGTGCTTGAAGTCATAAAGCTGACTTTTCTAAGCTGATTTAAGTCGAGTTGAGTCGAGTCGCTTGTGCAACTCGGCTCGACTTCAAAGTCATTTATGTCGACTTGAAGCGACTTGAAGTGACTTCAAGTCGGGTATTCAACTCAAAATTGTAGAATAGCTGTACGGACATGATGGGATGATTTCTTTCTATGCTGGGTGCCTTGACAAAGGTGAACAGTGATCTGCATGCTTACAAGTTGTATTGATGGACTAGCGAGGCAAGATGCCCAGAAATGAGGAAAAATCTATTTTTCAACTCCCCTTGACAGGAACATGGGGTTGATGCTATTTCCAACCCCCTGATTCCAGAAAATGCGATAAGATTGCAACCTATCTATGGGTCCAGGTGCCGTTACGTCAGTTTAATCTCTCTCTTTTCTCTGCCTTTCCCCTCAGGCCCTGAGCTACACGATTCAGCAATGAATGACCTGTGCTACAAGTCCAAGGATATAGAATCCGATTACCTTGCAAGAAATGGGCTCGGTTAATACATCCCTACCAAAATAGGAAATTCAACACCATCAAAAGATCACTTCGAAATGCAGTACTCACATGCATGGTGCGCAATTCTATCAGGCAGAAGACTTTTTTTTCTCATGTCATGAAGCACCTTTAGACTTTGCCTTGAATTCATTTACCAGCCCACCAAAATTATCATCCTGATTATGAATCTTGATCAGCAAACTACCATGCAGAGGGAAATGACCATAAGTCAGCACAATACATGGTGAGGCATTCTCAAAGTGATAGTCCAAGAAAATGCTGAAAAGATGGCCAGGAGGTTCATTGTGCTCCTACCTTTGTTCAGTTGGCAATTTCAACGCAGGAGGACAAGATATGGTAATCCGGTCCAAAGGGTTGCCAAATAATCGTTTGCTGTTGTCAACACCGTGTTCTGGTCAAGGGGGGTTGACAGATAGATATATCCCAGATACCTAACCAACATAATTTTGTGTTCTTTTCATCACTACCGTGGCAGTTTGATAAATTTGATACCGTTATAAAGTCTACAGACTGTAAATGTCTTGTACTCATGGAATCCTATTTATTATGATCTCAAAAACGAAGTCTGTACAGCATATGATATAGAGCTTTAAAGAGTACCAAAAAGTCGACTTGAGTCGACTTGAACAACTTGACTCGACTTGAACCAGAAAAGTCAAGTCAAAGTCGAGTCAAAGTGCAACTTGTTGTGACTTTCCAAGTCGAAACTCAACTTTTCAAGTCATGGCAACATTAGTTCCAGGACACCTTCAAGCCAGTTGTGCATAAACCCCAGAATCATGTCTTTGACAGGATCCTGATATGGGAGAAAGTGGAGAGAGCACCCTCGGACACCAGTTTTCCGCTGCTCAATTATCCTTTGCTTCTTGATGGGTTGTTTGAACCATTTTTTGGTTTGCTTCAGCACAACTGTGCCCACCTGACCTGGCCATGCCCAGTAGTCCGATCTGTAGCTTTCAGCTTTTGTGAGCAGGCAAAAGGAGCAAAACATGTTTGCAGCATGCCCGAGGAATCCACCAGTCTCTCTTGCAGCTGGGAGATCTGCAACAAGAGGAACAATCCAAGCCATGACATTCACACCTTCCAGATGTGAATATGTTTGTAAAATCTTCCCTGGGAAATCATAGGAGAGGATGGTCTTCATGAGAGGGTCAAGGAGGTTCAGGAGAGCTCTAGCAGGGGGTTTGTTTGGGGATGGACTCAATCCCACAATGAACACATTCTCTGGCAAGTAGCGAACCTCCGGTGGGAGATTCAGACAGTAGAGGAAAATTGCACCACATGAGACTTGCTTGCCTGCTCATAGGTATCAGTCATCAGCAGCAATTGTTCATGAAAGGACATGCCTGCCATTCTGCTTCCACGAGGGTTGAACCAATCAATGTAGAGACCAAAAACCAAGTTTTATTTGTCCTTTCCCTGGTTCTTGAGATTCTGCCACCGAGGACTGTCCTGGAGGTCAGACATCTCCTCACCATCTGCCATAGGGGTTTGCTGAAAGCTTTTGGCCAGGTAGTCCTCAATAAATTTCCGTGAAAGAAACCATTCCAGCGAAGATTCAAATTTCTGTGTATTGAATGTTGTTTTTGGAACACGTTTATACTCTTTGCCAAAATGCTGTGTACACCAGAGCTCAGCCTTGCAGCTGATCCGTGATTTCTTCGAAATTTTCGCGGTGCATCGTTCAGGCATAGTTGCCAAGGACGGGTAAATTGTATAGCACTTCGGACAGCAGGCAGTCCAAACAATCTCGGGCTCCCTAGTATAGTTCCTATAGGCTGTGCGAATGTCCTGAGGGATTCCAAGTTCTGGGAGTTGAATAGGAAGCCCATGCGCTGTCAACTGTAGCTGAACAAGAAGCAGAGCCGTTGACAAGATGAATTGTAGAGCCTTCAGAATGGTGTTTGCAGTCTCCCAACTGATACCAGCTTTCAAATTGAGCCATATCACGAGGGCAGCACAGAGCCGGACAATAAGACTACTGTCAATGTCAATATCTGTGGCCCTATTAGCATCGATTGGCAAGGGAGAACCAGAATTTATGCACTCTCGGACCCAACTTTACCAATGTCAGAACCCTCATCTTCCTTCTCATTCAAAAATGCTGCAACACCCATGGGTGTGGTTTAGCAATGACGAGCCAACAACCGATATTGGTGTTTTCATCCACGGGCCTCGAGCTGGCACCCGAGGACTCTGATCGATTCAAGACACATTCTCGTGGCCTTTCTCAATTCAATACCGCTATGACACTATTTAGAAAGCAGGGCAAAAAGGCGGCGGCGGCAGAGGGTGATTCTGGTCAGGAGGCAGAATAAATTCTTGGCACGGAACCAGGTGTTCTTTATACACTTTAGATTGTAAAAAACGCTTTTTTGGGGCGCCTGTAGGCCATATACGACGTGCAGAGCAAGAAAAACGGATTTTTGGAGGCTAGTACCAGTTCAGACAAAAAAGAACACCTGGTACGGAACCAGGTGTTCTTTATACACTTTAGATTGTAAAAAAAGCTTTTTTGGGGCATATACAACGTGCGGAGCAAAAAAAAAACGGATCTTTGGAGGCTAGTACCGGTTCGGACAAAATCTGTTCGGACAAAAATGGGCCGATCGGGTTTGGTCGGGATCTAACTTCCAAAGGGGTCCTCCCAAGTTCCGCAAATACTGCACTATTACGTTCAATTCGACAGTCACACGTCACGCACCCCCTGTCGGTGTCGAATTTGGTATGTGGTCACACATCACGGAGGGAAACCACCTGGTGGTTCATTCCGATGGGGGTTCACCAAAAAGGTCGAATTTGCCAAACTTTCGTGTTGATTGTCGAAATTTTTCGATTTTGTCACGCAAAATTTCGGATTATTCTACTGAGGAACCCGGCTTTCAATGGAAACCCCTGCCAAAAAATTTGTGTTATTTGGAAACCTGAATTCCAAGGGTTTCTCTCACCGGCGATCGGTGCAAGGCCGGTGCCAAGTGCGGTTCAGGCCAATTTTGGACTTGTCGCCAAAAAATATTTGCCGAGCCATCACAACATCACCCAATGTCGATCGGTGATCACAATCCATTGATAACATGCTAATCAACATCCTCGGACACTACAACACGCAGGAGGAAACTCCCTGGGTTATATAAGTACCCCTTAGGTGGCCAGGTACGGGGTAAAAAATAGTAACCCGCAGAACTGACATCCACCTCCGAATTGTCTACCGCTGTGTAATTCGTGGAGTCTATAAAAATAGTTGAGCTAAATGGCCGGAGAACAGGGTGTATCTGACCCCAAGGCATTTATGTTGTCGACCACCAAATCATTGGTTGAGTCTGAAAAAAAATAACAAGCTGGCACCCAGAGAAAATGAGAAAGGGTGCCTCTAACCCGCTGTATCAACATTTGATTCCGAGGCATGATCTACACTGGATCGTCTGCTGAATCTGTGGTAGATCATTAAGCTGAGACGCACAAAAATCGAGAAAGGTTGTATCTAACCCATTGCCCCGACGTTTACGCCCAAATTATGTACGGTATCTATCACCAAATCATTTGTGGATTCTGCAAAAGGGATATAGATAAACCGCGACGCAGAGAAAATGAGACAGTTTGCATCTAACCTGTCGACTCGACATGTAGGTTCAGGGCATGTGTGGCGTCGACCACGGGATTGTTTTCTGAGTCTGTACAAAGTAATGACCCGGGGAAATGAGAAATGGTGTATCTACTAACCCGCTAGCTTGACCTTTGATATCAAGTAGTTTTGGGAGTCTTTACGAATAATTAAGCAAGAAATTAGGGAAAGGGATGTGATACAAATACCAGGTGCATTTTCAGTAGGGTGCAAACTGTCCAATCCCTGCAGTATTGCCTGGACGCGCGAAAAGAGAGCGGGTGAGTCGTGAGGAGACAAGGACGTTTCTACGACACGGGCGACAGTGTCTTTTATTATTTTCCGAGCCGCGTCGTCGCTGATCCATCCCACTAGCCCTCCTGGCCATGAGTTGCCCCCTTGTCTATAACCGTTGAAAGCTGTCATATTCATTATGGCCTCGAACAACTCTGGATGGTCATTCGACCCTGCAACGACGTTGCGTATGCTGTTAGCAAAGCGTATTTGGTAGCTCGGGCGGACGGAGGCATAGTATGGCATATATGAGATGAAACTGAGTGTTTTGGTCGCCTTGTAGGGCAGTTCTGAAGCGATGCACCGTTCCAAGAAATCGGTGACAACCAACAGACATGCTTCACTGATCCGATCGTCCAGGACTTGAACCAGTGGTTTTAAAAACTCCCAGGTGGTTTCACGCGTACTGGCTTGGATTGGGATTTCCGGGGTAGGCTCGCTCGGAAAAATTCTGGCTAGTAGACAGAGAGACTCTCGCAGTCGGGCAAGGGTGTCTACTTCAGTCTCTCTAACTGTGCAATCTCCCATCTGGGTTGTGTTCCAACTCCAAGGCAGAGTCAGGCTCAGCTGATGCAGTGTCCTCATTCTGAGTACGGCGATCACGGATGCTGAAGCGGATTCAGAGTGAACATCCATGCGAAGATCTGCTTGTGCCACCGCAGTGAGGGTAGACTCGCAAAGCGGGATTGGAAACGCTGCGTGCTGGGCATTCGTCATTACTACCCACAGTGCAGTCAATACTTGATGGATCCCTTTGGATTCAAGGTCCCGATCCACCGGAAGATCCCCCGCAGCGGTGAGGCTTGCACCTAAACCAGAGCACAAAAACTCCTCATATGTTGTTGCCATTTCGCGTACCGCCGGCTCTGAGATCCGCTCGTTCAGATATTGAACCATACCACGGGGGAAGTCGAGATCGCCAGTCTTCTGCCAAGATATCATCCTGCGGAGTATTATGTCGATCCAGTGATCTTCCGTTGTGCCATTCATTTTGTCCATATGGTTGTACACAATTGAGCTAAAGACATGATTGTGGTATCCCTGTGCATTATGTGGAATAGGGGAAGTTTGAGACACAAGCGTCGCTTCAGTGTTACCGAATTCATAAGGGAGAGAATCCAATTTGGCCGATGTAGCGTAATAATCAAATAAGAGAAGGTAAGGCCCATTGGCAAGAAAACCTTGAATTTCCTGGTTGATTAGTGGAATCAAGACAGAGGCAGGCTCTTTTTCCGGCGAGGGTGTAGTGTGCAGGATTTGGAAGTAAATCCGAAATATCCTCGTGTCCTCGATCTCCTGCATGAAGCTTAATATATCGGACACACGAACATCGCCAACATCGACCAGAGATGTCTGCAATTGGGCAAGGCGGCTATTGATTCCACAGAGCATGCTCCATCTGGTGAGTGTCCAGGCTGAGACAAGATAGTGTGTTATATCGGGGGGCAGGTGTGTTATATTGGGGCACAGTTTATGCACATCGGGAGACATATATGGCAGAAATACATCGCTTTCGATCGAAGGGATGCGGTCACTCGAAAGGCTCCCGATGGTACACAAGGATTTGAAACATGTAATCTCGCGGCGCCACTTCGCTTCCGGGGAGAGAATACCACTTTGGCAACTGCGCAGGAGTCGCTCTGTGCGTTTACGGAGGCATACATCAGGATCATTGACGAGGCTGCGGAGAAGATTGTCATATGTATGACGCCGGCCACGGGGACCCCACACGGCGTCTGGGATGCCCTCGACAAATGACTCGAATCCGGCATCATCAGCTAGCGACTTGACAGTCCAAACAAGTGCCCTGGCATCCCGAGATTCTCTTGCCTGGGAAGGCTCCACCGCCCGGCGAGCCATGGCTTCGACCATGGTAATCTGAGAGGTGTCATCGGTTTTGCTATCTGCATTCGGATAGCGCTGGTGTCTGAGGGCCCCGAACCATTGCACGAGCCGCCAGAATGCTCCGGAGACTGGCGTGCGATATGGGCAGTCGAGATAGCACAATGGAAGGATGGTGAGAACGGAATATACTGCCACGACGATGACCAGGAGCACGGCTGCTATTGCCATAACCAAGTGATTGACAGGTGCCAGAAATGCGATCAGGCCAGCGAAGAAGAACACAAGGGACGCGTGCAGCAGCAGCGGGATGATCTCGACTACGGTATCCATATTGAAGCGCTTAAGCCCGTAGTACAGGTACGCGAATATGCGTGCACGGATGATGGGAGCAGAGCGCATGTCTGCACGGTGGAGAAAATCGCGAGCCCATTGTTCAAGCAGGGTTGCTATAAGCGCGCAGGCCAGACTGAGACCGAGGCTGATGAACCACAGGGTGTTGCAGACCAGCGAGGTCGCTGGAGGTTTAAACGACGTGGGGGCCGGAACATCAAAGACGGTCCTGTTAGTGCTCGCTGCGAGCTGTTGTGAGATCTGGCTGAGCAAGAGCACAGTCATATCGCCCGAGTCTGGTGTGAGCGTCTTATAGCTCTCAATAAGAAAAGCTGTCAAACTCGCGGAAAAGAGACCAGCCTTGGGGTGATTGTGAGAGGGAGAAGATCCAAGCAGCAATTACGCACGAATATGAGCATCCCATCCATGTCGCTCCGCCAGCTCTCCACCAGCGCCTTATCGTACTTCTCGGCCTCCGAAATATACACAGCCCAAAGCTTCGCGGCAAAGGCTTCGTCAGTGCCATCGGCAGCTGCAGAATGCGCTTTGTAAGTGGATTTTCGCAAGGTGAGGCCCACGACGTACTAGTTCCCGGTGCTGTCCCTTTCTCTTGGTCGCCCATACCGAGAGGTTGTGTGGGCGATGAAAGAAGCTGGGTTCGGCGATCATTGATGGAACGAGACAGCTTTCACCTGACGTTGGCCAAAAATGACGGCCAATGGCATCCAGGTCCATGACATGGTGAGATTAATGATCATTGTCTCAGTGCTTGATCCTCGCCATAGCAGCTCTACGCCCGACTCGGACTGCCAGTGGAACAACGTATTTCCCAGATATCCTCCTTTCAAGAAGGCTAATTCAAGGTGACTGGCAAGAGAAACATCTTGTTGAAAGCAGAAAGTAATTGAGGAATGCGAGACGATCAATCATCCGAGGTAGTTATGTGGGTGTCAAACCTCACTCGTTTTGGATGACCCTATGTTCAGGGAGAGGTGTTGTATATCCACCTCTGTGGCTCAAACAGTAGAAGAGCAGCCCGCCAACCGACGAATTCGAAGTGACGATTGAGCGATGGAGTTGGGATGAAACGGCAAGCGGCAGACATTCGGGAGTGCCGGGCCGATTTCGGCAATAGGCCATTGAACATTGACACGTGCTTGTGAAATGACTGTACGAAAACGATAACGCCCACAATTTGAATGCAGAGGAGACCTGATCTAGGACCACTGACAATCAACCAATATGCCTGTCCAGCAAAATTTTCGATTCGGATAAAAACTGCCAAAAATCCGCGCAACCCAAGGTCAGATTCGGATGAAAAATTGGGTTTTTGGGACCCCATGTCAGCCCAATAATTCGGATATATACGCGCCGCCAGGCGGATAACCCAGGGCAGATTCCGATTAAAAATTGGCTTCCTCAGGCGGCGTTGTGGAGGCAGGGTGCTGAATTTTCAAGTCAAAGTTTGTGTATTTTAGCTATGTAATTTGGATAACCATGGTTGGTGGCAGTCAGTTCCGTACTAGGCGTTACAGAACCTTCATGTCCCGCAATTTGCACTTATCTCATTGACAACCTTTCTCTGGATCTGCTCAACAATTCATTCAAGTCGGTGAACGCTGGCATTAAACATTGAATATCCGCAGCAACCAGCCTTTTTCAAGAAACTCAATGAGTGCTCAGACTCGGATGATATCTTTGAAGTCGTGAAATCTCGGGGGGAAGCAAGGGTGGTGGCCGTGGGGGGAAACGGAGAGGCGGCGGCCTCAAAGTGGACTCTGATGCCCGATTCTCACTGATGAACCGTGATGGACTTTCCGTTACCATCCTAGTATCTACTGAGCAAATACCCGTGTGCCTAGGGTCGGGCAGACTTTCATAAGGGAGAAGGCGAGCACACCTTCTCAAATTTAGAATAAATAATATTCACGGCAGAGCCCGGTCGCCATGCGCAGTTACTGCATAACTGCTTATTGAACTCTATAATGCCCCCGAAATCCTGGCCCGACATGGCCGTATTTCAGCACATCAGTTATGTAAATTCAGTTTTCTCGGCTGACAATAATGTCATTTAGACTTTGACTGTTCGACCGATAGCCATACTACGGGTCGGGAGATGTCCGCGCGGCAACTAAAAGATGGCCTCTCGTAGACATACAGAAGGAGCCCAGGTGACTTCAAGGGGATTTAGTCCTCCGAGATCCAATGATGCTGAATACATGTAAACTCCGTCGAAATTCGTGTCAGTTCTTGTCAATGGAGATGGGGTACGTACATGGTTTTCTCCTATTCTTTGAGTGGTTTGAAGATGAAATTTTGCCGCGTCGATTACGCGGCTCCGCAACTCGGCCTTCGAAGCACGATGTATTGTGTTCGAAACCGCTAACAAATGTGTTACTGTAGGTTGGACAGAATTCCTTTATGGGTTTTGACCTCAAAACTTGGTTACTGTAGCAGTTTACAATTACAAGTGGCGTTGAATAAATCATACCCCAATTGAATGGCTCGCCAGTATCTCAAGCGGAGTTCTTAAATTCCTGAACTCGCAGAAACCAGGTAAGAAAATTGAGAAGTGCCGGGACATGGCTTGGGAGCCGGAACGGCGTACCTGGAGCTTGAGATCCGATGAGCGTTACATGAATACAATTTAGACATGGATGTCAGTTGAAGCTCAACAGCACTCGGTAGTCACTTCAAAGGATACAGAGCGAAGACAGGACTAATAAGACTGCCGCGAAACTTAGGCTAAGGAGGAAAGTCGACAAATGGCTGAACCTGTTTAACCTGACAGCTCAGACGCGTTCAAGCCTGGGGTAAGTTGTGCGAGGCTCGACGAGGTTTCGAACGGAGACTCATGGGATTTGGGTAGTGGATAATGCTGCTGCGAGCCGAAAATCAGAAGGAGGAGAAGGAGAAGGTGATACATACAGTATGACGAATGTGTTTTGCGGCAAGTCGGGTTGGGAAACCCGCAATATGCGGAGATCATTGAAGACCCAAGTCTTTGGAACCTTTGTAGCACACGCGGGCAGGGAATCGGGTGTGCCTGGACCATCTTCGGGAGGTTTGATGGATTAAGATGCATATTATTGAGCACATAGTTGAGCAGTATTGAGCGCGTGTTGCGGACTGCCGTGTGGCAGGGAGACGGCAAGGGGGATTCCGACGGGGACGCGGAGATGAAGAGTTGACGAGGGCGGGTCTTTGCCTTGGTCTTCGCCGCAGTTCGTGGGCTTGTTTGGGAAGAGTGACGAGAGATCTGGCTGAGGTGGAGAGAGGTACGTAAAAGACTTACAGTGATGGTTGGAACCCATCAGCGGGCCCTAATGCTTGGTAATTAAATGCGGCTGCGGCTCGATGGATGGATGGATGATTGTCATGTCGGCAGGTCGGTACGTTGGAAATTATATACAAGAAGAAGAGAAGACAGGACTCCGAAAATACGACGGAACGTTGGAGAACCCTCTGTTCAAATTTGGGTCTCGGGAACCGCACCCTGCTAGAAAGGCCGCTCGAATGAGGGTTTTGAATGGGAATCTGCGGGATCATGCGACCTTGTCCTGAGAACAGACGAAGCACCAGTGTCGAACGGAGTGTCGGCGAGCAGTCTAGATGTCAGCCTGCGATCAAGCGCAGATGATGTGTGTCGTCGCCGATGATGCCGAGTGCACGTGGCCTATTCATACTGCGGGGAGATCGGTTACAATAGAAGTGCGAAGTATCGGAGTGTGGCCCGGGCCGGGGCGGGGAATCGTCGGTTCTGGATTCACACCTGCGATGTCGCGCACTCGCTCTGCACACAAGACAGCCATGCAGCTTGCATGCACACCAGCCATCCCGCAGCCCGCAGCACCTCTGCCGTGTCTTTCCTTCCTTCCCCCCCGCCATGAACAAGGCTGCCCCCCCACCGCCGCCGCGCAGCACCCTGCGCGCCGCCGCCGTCATCGCGACGTGCACCGCCGCCATGATCGTCAATGTGCGTCCCCGAGTCGGGTGTACGTAATAATTAAATGAATTGGCGGCACCCGCAGGCGTCAAACAACACGGCGGTGGCGATCGCGCTGCCGACGATCGGCATGGCGCTGCACGCGCGTGCGGCGGCGCTGCAGTGGCTCGTCTCGGCCTACCCGCTCTCCTCCGGCTGCCTCCTCCTCTTCTTCGGCCGCCTCGCCGACGTGCACGGCCGCAAACGCGCCTTTATCCTCGGCAGCGCCGTCCTCGCTGCGTTTACCGTCGCGTGTGGCTTTGCTCCTGGTGTGTGCCCTCTGAGCTCTCCATTAAATAATAATAATAATAATAATACTCACCCATGCACACAGACGAGGTGACGCTCGCGGTGCTGCGCGGCTTCCAGGGCGTCGGCGGCGCCGCGACCATCCCCGCGGCCCTCGGCACCCTCGCGCACGCGTTCCCGCCCACCGCCGGGCCCTCGCGCGCGCGCGCCATCGCCTTTGCCTCCTTTGCCGCCGGCGCGCCCGTCGGCGGCGCGCTCGGCATGGTCACCGGCGGCCTCCTCACGCAGCTCTCGCGGTGCGTCTCTCCCTCTCCTTCCCACCTTCCCCCTTCCCGTTTCGTTCTCTGCAGCGACTTCGACGCTCATATGCTGATTGCACGCCCCCCAGCTACTCCTGGCGCGCCCAGTTCTTCCTCTCCGCCGCGCTCGCGTTCGCAACCCTCATCGCCGGGATATTCTTCATCCCTCCGACCCGCAATCCTCCCCCTCCTCCTCCTCCTCTTCCTCTGCGTACCCCCACCCTCCCCCACAGCCTCCGCCTCCGCCTCCGCCTCCCCTCGCCCGAGCACGCGTACCCCCCGCGCGCCTCGACCGCCTCCGCTGCACCCGGGGAGGCAAAAGCGGTGCGCGCACGCGAGGACACGCGCACTGACTGGCCCGGCGCCGTCCTCTCGTGCGCGGGGCTCGTCCTGCTCGTGTTCGTCCTCGGCCAGGGCGAGGGCCCGGGGGTCTCGTTTGGGCCCGGTGGGCCGCCAGGCGGGCGGCCGCCCCCGGGACGGCCACCGGGGACGAGGGATGTGCGGTTGGCGTGGGGGCCGCCGCCGCACATGCGTGGTCCCCCGCGTGGCCCCCGCGTGGCCCACCCCATATGCGCGGCCCACCACACATGCACCGCGGCCCGCGAGACCGCGAGCGCCGGCCGCCGCCTATTTTCGATGGCTTTGACTCCAATTTGGAGTATGAGTTTGATGCGTCCCCGTGTCACCACTACGCCCCGCCTTTCCACGACTCCGACGTCGAATTCGAATTCGACTTCGACTCTGAGATGTTGGAGGACGACGACACACCCGACCCCGACCCCGACCCCGACGCGTGGCTCCTCGCCACCCCGCCAGCCGGCGTCGAGGTCCTCGCCACACCCGACGTGTCTGCGCGTCCTTCTGGTGGCCCTCCCACAGGTCTTCCTCCTGCACCGTCACCTGGGCCGCCTGGGCCCAGAGATCCGACGCATCGCCACCCGCCGCACCGCCCTCCGCCTGGGCGTCCTGGACCTACTGGAATGCACCCGCCCCCTTACCGTCCACACGGCCCTCCGCCTGGCCCCCGCGATCGAATGCGCTGGGAACACCACCGCAACCGCGTGGCGGTCGGCGGCTTCCCGGGCGGCGGGGGCGGGGGCCCCGGTATGGGGAAGCCGCCGCCGCCGCCGGGGAGCGGGTGGGGGACGCCTTGTGAGTTTGTCGTGTTTTTTTCTCTGGTTTTTGGTTTTTAATTTGTTTCGCTCTTGCGTATCTATCGTATTTCATGTCGTGCCATTTTTCCTGCGATATCTGCGTGTTCCCTCTTCTGTTCTTCCTCCTGCGATAGACGAAAAGACGAAGCTGACTGACTGACGCACGCCCGCAGATATCATCGCGCTCCTGGTCCTCTCCGTCCTCTTCCTCGCGCTCTTCGCCGCGTGGGAGGTGCGCCTCGAGCGCGCGCATCCGCTCCCTTCTTCCTCTTCCGCTTCCTCTACTCCACCCTTGTCCACCGCCAACCCCACCTCACCGCCGACGAGTCGCCTCGCACGCTGGACCGCCGCCGCGCGCGCGTACACCCCGCCGCCCCTGCTGCGCCCGTCGCTGTTCACGCGCGCACGGGGGCGCGTGGGCGTGATGTACGCGATTGCGCTGCTGCAGTTTGGCGCGTTTATGGTGTGGGCGTTTTGGGTGCAGGTGGGTGTTTGTTGTCTGTTCTTCCCTTCTTCCCTTCTTTTCTTTTTTTTTGGGGGGGTGGTATGATATCGAGTCGTCCACCTATTTATCTCTCAGCGTCAACCGGTCACTCACCGTCAATTAATAGTTGTACTACCAGTCGTACGTGGGCTACTCGCCCGTGCGCACCGTCGTGCGCCTCATCCCGATGTTCGTCACGGGCCTCATATGCAACGTGATTGTGGCGGCGCTCGTGGGGCGCGTGCCTGTGCTGTGGCTCGTCGGTGCGTCTCGCTTTCCTCCCTCTTCTCCTTTCCTTCTTTTGGTCCTTTGTTACTCTTTCTATTTCCTCGCTGACCCATGTTCTTCTCGTTGTCTTCCCGCATCCCCATTCCGGCACTCGAACCAATTCTCCCGTTTTTCTTCTTCCTCCACTCCTGCATTCCCGACGCTGACCTCCCCCCCTCCCCAGCCTCCGGCACGGCGATCACCACGCTCGCGCCGCTGCTCTTCGCGCTCGTGCGCCCGTCGGCGCCGTACTGGGCGTTCGGCTTTCCGGCCGCGGTGTGCAGCGTCGTCGGCGCGGACTTTGTGTTTGCCGCGGGGACGCTGTTCGTCGCGGGCGCGTGTGCGCCGGGCGAGCAGAGCGTCGCGGGGGGCGTGTTCCAGACGATGACGCAGGTGTGTTTGCGGTCCTCTTCATTTCGCTTTTCTTCTGTGCTCCCTGCGTTCCTGCCCTGCTCGATTTACCTCCCCCTTCCGGATGTCTCCGACCTCCGAGTTTCTGTCTAATTCTAAATTCTAACGCGTTGCCGCCAGCTCGGGACGTCCCTCGGCGTGACCGCGTCGACGATCGTGTTCAACCGCGTGCAGGAGCGCGCCATGCGTCAGGGCGAGGACGCGCTCGGGGCGTACCATGCGTCGATGTGGGCCGGGTGTGGGTTTGGGGTCTTGGGTGCGTACCCTCTTCTTCGTTTTTCTTCTCTTCCCTTTCTTCCCTCTCCCTCTTCCCCGATCCCCCACCTCCTTTCAATTCCTCTTTTGCGATTCCATGCTTACGCAGCGTTCCGCAGCGACGCTCCTCGCGCTCGTGTTCTTCCGCGGCGTCGGTACGATCGGGCACGCGCCCCCACCCGGGGCCGAGTCTGGTCGGGCGGAGGAGAAGGATGATGTACGAGAGCAGGAGCGGGAGGGCGGGGCGGTGTAGCTGGCTTCGCGCTGGGATCGCGATTGCTGGGGCTCATTGTGGCGAAAAGAGAAGAGAAGGAAAATCACTCGGAGAGGAGAACGCGAAACAGAAGAAACGGACTTGATAGACGCACGCCTACTAACTACTACTACTCTCCTTATGTTGTATATGTTATTTATATCTTTATTTTATTCGTGCGGTTTTCGCGATCCATGAAGGAATAAAGTCAAGGGTTAGTTGGACGGACGGGGTTAGTCCAACGAGACCGGCCCAATACGAGCACTGGCACTCCGACAGGGTTTCGACTCAAGTGGCGACTCTATAGGGATGCCCAGAAGGCCGCATGAATACGACTGGCAAAAATGTAAACAGAAAGTAGGTAGCCTGCGGGCGATAATTCAATCTATTGGTGGTTCACGCCCTTTCCCTCAAATCGCTTTACACGTGTCTTTTTCCTTGTCCCAAAATCCTCCGTATATCAGCTTAAGCACTCCTCGTCTGGCACATTCCAACTCTCCCCGTGTTGTACCCCCGCTCTCTTCAAGTCGTGCTCAATATTATAAATCAATCATTGCGTCTAGTAATTTGGTACGCACATTCAATTGAATGTGCGCACCATTCCGCTCGGCAATGGTGAAGTCCACGTGCCGCGCAATTTGTTCGTGCGCGGGAGTTTCTAGAACACTGCTCGCAATATTGAGCTGCTCAGAGTCATTGGAGCGGAGCAGGGGCAGGGTTTTTTGCCAGGTTTCGTTTGGGACTGTGTCATAGTCGATGGATTTGGGATGCGGCCACTCATAGCTGTTGAGACAAGAAGGGATTGAGCTCTGCGACGATTCTCGAGATTAAATTTGATCTTGCCTGTCTCGGTCAATCTTGCCCTCGTTCATTGCAATCATGTCTTGAACGAAATTTTCAGTCCACTGGTAGCTGGTTGGCTCTGCAGGCTTGGGCGGCATTATTGGCTGGTGCTGCTACAAGGATGGGGGAAGAGATAAGCCTGATCGATAGCACACAGACGCGAGTCACAACTTGAAAGTGACATCTAATTGATGTGCATAAAAATTTGGTTTCCAGCACTAGCAGTGTCCTTCAGGTGAGTGGATTTCGGACAGATGA
This sequence comes from Mycena sp. CBHHK59/15, assembly GCA_029204085.1. Taxonomy (NCBI): domain Eukaryota; kingdom Fungi; phylum Basidiomycota; class Agaricomycetes; order Agaricales; family Mycenaceae; genus Mycena; species Mycena sp. CBHHK59/15. The sequence goes on along the minus strand of JARGXW010000154.1, from coordinate 80,379 downwards.
ACAGCAAATAGCCATGGTTCCCGATGGAGTGAAATTTTACGCGGTTGACGGTCATTTGTTGGTTCTTATCCTAATTTAGGTTGTACCGAACTTAGGTTGAATTTAAGCCGTGGAACCCGCCAGAACAACCGCATGAATATCAGCTAACACTAGGTTGAAATACAAAGGTTAATATTTATCCTATGAAATAGGTTGAACTGATTCAACCTATAGTCAGCCCATTATAGGTTGAATGTGGTTATTCAACCTAAGTTAGGCCGAAAGTCATACTGCGCCAGCTCCATAGTGCAAGCAAGACTTCGGGAATTGGTGAGAAGAGGACAGACTGGCAGACATGCAGACCTCGTATCCCACAAGAGGCGCAGTGCCTTGCCTAGCGCGGTATCCTTGTCAACATTGTATGCCCAGGGCACTACAGTCTGGCACCGAAGGGCTGAACTGTCCACAGAGCGCCTTCCGCAGGTGGCAGCACCCGGCTGCGGCCGCAATTTTTTCTCTTCACAGGTTCGGTAATCCGCACGATGCGCAGGTGGAGGATCCGCGGCCGGCTGCACAGGCAGAGCAGAACGCTCGAAGCGGACAAGGGCCGACCCTACGCCAGTCAGAAAAAGCAGGAATTAATCAAGGAACACTGTACCATTAAACGGCGGTGTTTCAACCCGGTTGATTCGTGCCTTGAAGACATGTCCCAGGGGCACGCGCTGTAAGCGATCCGATCCGACTACCGATGCTGAACCCTTCCGCGAGAACTCGATCGGGAATATTTGGTCCAGACGAAACATATATATTATATTCTGAGGGTGAAAGAACCTGCGGTGTCCAAACACCTTCGGGCCGAGCGCAAGTTGTTCCGATGTGATCAGACATTCGTGGAGGAGCTGGTCCCGGAGGGCTTCCGTCCACTTTTGCGTTGTTATGTGGGCTAGCATCACTTCAAGTTGCCACAGACATCCAGAGGGATAGCACAAATCTTTTCCATGTGAGAACGAGGAGGGTGAATCGTCCGGTGTGACTCGAAACCGAACGCTTCCAGCAAGTGGAAGCCCGTGTGGATCTGGCCGATAGTAGTGGAAGCCGCGCGCGTGGGTTGAGAATCGCCCCGCGGGATAATACAGAATCACCACATTCGAGCTGTCGTCTCGTGAGACAAGGCTGATACTATAGGATTCCCTGTCTCCAGGGTCGAGAATGTCGCTCGCCTTTAACCGTTGCATCGAATGTGGAGTGACGGTGACCGGGTTAAATGCAGACGCACAGTAGAGCATCAGCGTGCGCTTCATGTGGCATGAGATTTTCATTGCAGACGAGAGTACGCAGCGCAGCACATCTCACAGTTCTCTTGATGGTCCCAAGGCTGATTTTCCAGGGATCACCCGAGGGCAGCATCAAATCGTGCCCAGCAGGAAACGATGACATCAGCCATTTGACAAATAACATGACATGGGATTAGGCCTCTCTGAGGCGGGCGCTGAACCTTTAGGGATTCGTCACATTATTTCACATTCCTTACAAAAATTGAGCCAACGTGAATTACCCATTTGAACTCCCAACAAATTTGTGCGTGACACTGGCACCCACAATTCGACATCCAACCTTTTTTGCTGAGTTTTCCCACGCTCTTTTGGTCGCTTCGGGCGCTCCATTGGCGGCCCGTGGCAGGGTCAACAGAGGCCTCCGTGAGCAGAGACCACAACCAAATTTAGCCGGATTGTGAATTGATGTACAGTGGCAATATGAGGGACCAAAATAAAAGTTCAGCCCTATAAAGCATGGAGGGTGTGTCCTGACATCCAATGAGTCTCAATTAAGTATGGTGAGTCTATCTCGCTGACAGAGAGAGATGTTTCGAGATTGCGGACTGGAACATGACATCTGTAACCAAGCAAACCCAGCACCTACTGAGTATGGTTCTTGCCACAGGACCTACAGTGTACAGTGATTTATAAATTATTCATGAGTTGGAATTGTGTAATACATCAGTGTTGCATGACTGCCCAGAGCTCTTGTTAACAGTGAGAAGCAACAGCCAAAGATCTCCAGCATAGGGTTCATTAGACAGTAAGATTTCAATGTTGAGAGCTTCATGGCTGGTATTCTTTTCAATACCGAAACTAGGTTGAGAAATGGTGGGCCAGGATAGGGAATTGGGAGCAGCAGGAAACAGATTCTGGGGGTCACAATATGCAGGAACCCGAACAGCCTATTTATCCGTGGAAGCTCATTTTAGTTTGCCTCAATATTGATTGGAGCGGCTAGTGTAAAAGATCTCAGGAACTGAATATTGAAATGACCAACTCCCGTGCACAGGAATCGATTGGGTGGTCATGACGCCTTCAAACCGAGTGAGTTGTCAAGATCTTCAACCTCCACGGCTCACCGGGCCAGAGACTAAGCAAAAATGACTTACTCCTTGGATCCAGCCCGGTCACAAAGCAGAAATGACTACTGGCCAAAATTGAACTGAGAGGATTTGTTCGCCTTCTGTGAATGAAATGGGTTGCAACACAGGCTTGAAAGCAGTAAGAGGGGTGAACAAACATATTCACATTTTTTTTAATGTACTTTCATGTCTCACCACGTCCTTTCTAATTTTTTACTACTGTGACCAATGTTGGATGACTAAATCTTGTTTGTACATGTAGCAAAACTGGCCGAAACCCAAGTTCTCTAGGGTAGCCAAACCTAAAGGTGTTGAGGAGAAATCTCCTTATTTGGCGTGCAGCGGTTTATTTCTTGTTATATGTTTACACGTTTCATGGTCGATCGTATATTACGGGCGCAGCCCCTTAGCGACCCTCAGTCTTACGCTACTTCGTGCGACTGAGGGTACGTTCATTATTACTTCTCACTTACATATTAGGGTGTTTCATCATTAAAATTTCAACCCCAACTTGAGCCCCAACTTGAGACCCAACTTGACCCCAACTCGGCCAAAGTTGGGGCTCAAGTTGGGGACTCAGTTGTGAAACACCTGCACTCCCATTTTACCAGAAATCGGGCTCAACTGAGCCTCAACTTCAAAACCACAACTTGAGATTTCTTCTCACAAGCAGTTAAGCAGGTTTGTCAGGAGCTTGAGTCAGGCATCGGGATGGTGGTGCTCTGAAATATAGTTGTATTTTATGTGCCTAGCCTTGTAAATGGTTTTTGGTGAACTTGAATCATATGGTTATTTGCCTGAACTGCACTACAATTATTTTAGAGGTAGTTTGGGATGTGGCGGGAGTCGAGGCGGGAGACCGACGGCCGACAATGGAAAGATCAGAGTGGTTACATAATGATTGCAGCGGCAAAGGCCCGAGTGACCGAGGTTAGCCGAAGTTGGGGCACGAAGTTGGGGCATCAAGTTGGGGTCGAAGTTGGATGTCAGATCGTGGGTATAGGCACGATTTGACATCCAACTTCGTTTCCCGAACTATTTGGTGCCCCAACTTGACCTCAAGTTGGGGTCCGAGTTGTGGCACAAGTTGGGGTCAAAATTTTAATTATGAAACACCCTATTTACTCACATCACTGTAGACTACCAACTAACTGTACATCGTCTACAGGTAACTAGGAGTCTTACACTACTTCGTGCGACTGAGGACTACCGACTAACTGTACGTCGTCTACAAAAGGTTCAGCAATAACCTGTGGCTTGTTTGGCCTGTGAGCTTGTCGACAAGCTCACAAGGTCTCACAAGGTCAAAAAGTTGAGAAAGTCAAAAATACCCTACTGAAATGGGGGATAAAGCCCAATGCACTTCCCCCCAAAAAGAAATTGGCCAAAAATTTTGACCTTGTCAAAGTCGGGACATGGTTTGTGACCTTGCGAGCTTTTTGGGCCTTGGTTGACCTTGTACAAGGTCACAAGCTGATGTGTCAAAAGTCTGATGGATGGAGAATTGCTTGGGATGGGCACCTAAATTTAGACTAGAAGTTGTCCATCATGTTTCGTCTTGCATCGCTTGCTTTGATTCCTCACTGTGTGTAGTGAAATTGAATGCGCTATGCGCGGGTAGGTTCTTCCTCCACGCTCCAAATTTTGCCGTCTTCAATCATTGCTTAGGAACGAGATAATCTGAGACATCAAGAGAGATGCCGAGCCACGGCAGGCTTGTTGCACAGGTTCGACTCACACACCACCTCTTGTTCCTAGCCATCATTGTGGCGGACACGAATTCTCGATGTCTGATGCGGGGCCTGTGGCAGATGTGTGTGGTCGATGGTTACTGACGAAGACGTCGAGAGAGGTGTGTTGGCATACTGTACTATTACGTTCAATTCGATACGCACCCCCTTGTCGGTGTACAGGGTCACGCGTCACGGAGGGGTCTGTCGAAACCACCTGGTGGTTCATTCCGACGGGGGTTTGGCAAAAAGGTCGAATTTTCCTTATTTTCGTGCTGATTGTCGAAAATTTTCGTTTTGTCACGCAAAATTTCGGTGGTTGTCGAACGGTTGAACGAGTCACGCGTCACACCCCCTGTCGAATTGAACGTAATAGTACAGTAACCCGTTCCACAATTGAATTTCTCAGGTCGCCTGCGTACACAGGCAGCAAATTCACTGGGCGCCGGGATCCAGGACGGCAGGTTCATCGCTTGATTGGCTAGTATAGGGTGCGGTGACACTCTTCGCAGAGCCATGAATGGCCATCAGCCATTTGACAAATCCATTGCAGATTTTTGAGTTTTTGGGGTTGTTAGGTTTTTTTCCAAAATGAAACTGGTCTGAAATGTGAGATCTTCCATAGTGCAATGATGGAAAAAAAACTTTTTTTTGGAGGTTTTCAAAATGTCGGCCAAGTTGCGAAGTTGTCAGGTTGCGAGGTTATTTGGCAGGGTTTTGAGATTTGGCACTGTGTTTTGAGGTTTTTTGGGGTTTGACAACCCCAAAAAACCCCAAAACGGATTTGTCAAAAGTCTGATGCCCTCACTGCGTATACAATGAATAGGCCACGAAAATCTGCGTGCACCAACTGTCATGATCGCAATGCGCTATCTTGCTACAGCTGCAGCCTTCTCTTCTTTTCGCGCGTCTCTGGTGGGCGCGTCGCGGATAACTTCGTGCTGCACGAGCGCTGTGATGCCGTGCCTACGGGATACGCGTCCTCCGGCGCTGCGTCCGGGGACACGCTGCTCAATTTGCGCATAAATCTGGCCCATGATGACATTGCCGGCCTGGAGGCCACCGTCAGCTCCATCAGCACCCCGTCAAGCCAGTGGTACGGACAGTGGCTCTCGAAAGGGGAGGCAAGTTTGTGCGTGATTTTGTGAACAGGATGCTGATATGCGATGTCCCAGGTTGAATCTTTTGCCCGCCCGTCCGAGGCCATCGCGGGTGTTGTAACCAAATGGCTCACGGACAACGGCCTGAAATATACCCCTGTCACCTCAGCAGGTGATTGGATAGCGATTAACATGACGGTCAAGCAGGTGAATCAGATTCTCGATGCGGATTTTTCCATTTTTACGCATTCAGAGAGCGGCAAGCAATACGTTCGGGTCAACTAAATGAAAGGAAGCACATTAGAAACTTCTGACTTTCATGACTTCGTTCCAGAGCAGGTATAATCACAAGCCCCGATTTTTCTTCTATTCCTCAGAACAACGTAGCTTGAGTAATTCACTGACAGGGAGATTTCCACGAATTCAGCGGAGTGGCGGCCGTACACAGTGTAGTAGCAAGACCGAAATGCTCACTGTCGTTGGGGACAATGTGACAGCACTGGAAAACACGAGGCCCTACGAAGCCTGGACGCGAAGAATGGAAGTCGGAAGTTTGGCTGAGAATGAAATCCAGGCCCTAGTTGCCAGATCCTCTATGACGCTGTAAGGTTGTGAACCCTGCAATGCCACAACTTTGTGCGGAGATAATCCTAACCACTTCTGGCGATTGAACTCTGCTCAATCATTGTTCAGGAACAAGAAGTTGTTTAAATGCCTACAGTGCTGAACCAGTAGCGAATGCCAAGGAATGGCGGGAGAAGGCTCTCGCTTTCGAGTGACATGATAGGGAAGGGCCCAAATTCTTAGCGGACAGACGAAGACAAGGAGCCGCTCAATCAGGCCCAGGATGTTCTTCTGTCTTCGGCGCAAATCAAATGATTTTGAGTTCATCGTGATGGCAGAAAGGAAGTGACGTGGCAGAGGGTGCGCCACACGTAGCTCGAGTAATTTATTTTCCTACATGAAAGTTTGAGCGCTTGGGATATGGGGAAAGGCGGCCGCGGTTGAACGAAAAGGAAGCAAATCAGATAATTTAAAAACGACACGGTGAGAACTAATTTGTAGTCGCGTGCGTAAACGGCGTGTTAGCGAAACCAACCTGCTTGTTCGTAAAGTCAAACACGCTGTAAAAGCGCTGTAGAAATACGACCCCCAGCATGAAATCGAGGCCTGAGCCACTCGAGGAGCCCAGATCCGCGACGACGAGGTAAATCTGATTAGCGATCCCTCCGATGAGCGTGTTTAACGAGCGCGGCCAGATCTGAGAATAGTGGAGAGATAATTAGCGAGGTGGAGAGCCGGCGCGGAATGAGAGGTGCACGGAACCTGTGCGTTGGCGGTGAACTCGAAGGGCACGCCGTCTGGCGGGTGTTAGTCAAACAGAAATGACGAACGGAGGGAATGTTCACGAACCTATGACGAAAAAGAGGCTCTGCAGATTGGTCAAGCTGCAGGCGCATTTGGGAAGCCGCAGGAGGCCCGTGGAAGGGTCTAGTGTCGCACCCGTGGCATTGCGGTAGAGATTGAACGCATCAGTAGCTAGGTGTATCAGTGTGGACCCTGTGTACGCGTTTTCGTCAGATAGGCATTAATATTGCGTTTTTCATCCTCTTACGTGTGTCGATGATCCCCGCAGTGGAGCTCAAGATCGTCGATGGGCCATATGTAATGGACTGGTCAATTCCCCAGAAAAGTGCCGCCGGTTGCTCTAGAAACTAGAAAATGAAATGGGCTTTGGGAATTATAGAGGTAACTCGTACGAGTCGTGATGGGACTGCCTCCGCATGAGCACATACAGATTCAAGCAGTGGCAATGACGTACGTGAATATGATGTTCCCCGTGAATTTAGAGCTGTCAGCGCCACCTGCAAATGTGTCTTGCAAGTCAGGAATTACGAGGTGACTGGCATATACCCCAGGTTATTTCGCCGTTGAGGGAATTCCTCGTTGTGGTAGGCTCGAAGAAGATCGCGAATAATTCGGTGGTGATATTTCCTTGACAAAATAGGGTGTCCGCGATGGTCGGCACTATTGCTGTCAGGTTTGTCAACAAGGTGCCGATCGCTACACGGGGCGCTCAGTGTACGATGTATGGTAGAAAAGAAACGACGCACATAGATCAACTGGGCCAAGGCTGTTTCAATTATTCGAAATTAGTCAGTTGGGACAAGTGAAGGCTGGTATGAAGCGATACCCTATGACCCCGTCAACTCCGTCAGCTGTCAAGAACGTAAACAACATATGCTCGATTAAATTTTGGAACTTGCTTTTCGGGAACCCAGTTGATGTGTTGGCGACTCCAATGGTCTTGTTCGGCATAACAAGATCGGCAAAGCTAACTTGGTCGATAAATTCGATACCTGCCGCAAAATTGAACTGTCTGAATCGATGAGTGGCCGGTTGGCATTCACCGGAAAAACTTCCGTCTCCTGTTCGTAGCTGTTTATCATATTATCTGGTCAAAGAAACGACGCGTACCATAGTTGACTCCCTGATTATATATGGACAAGACATGAGGGAAATGCAGGAAGATGTGACGTTGTGAAATCCTACAACACTGTCCTCTGTCTGTTGGCTGGGGTAGTTGCGTGAGAATTGCGATCGGTTCGAGTATTTCAGATAAAAACCTTGAAGATGTTGGCACATACGGTTTGCCGGCCCCAACCCATGTGTTGGCGCTTGCAGTGTCCACAAGAAGATTATCTAGGGCAGAAGTAAGAGAACATTATCACTGAAGTCTATTGACGCGCAAAAAGTTGCAGGGGACCCAATACCGACGGACGCCTAGTGGACGTCGGATTAGGATAGGTTATTCCACAAAGATGGTTGTCTGACCGTGTAGAATGTCGCTTCATCATCAATCGGCTCGTCTGTAACCGCTCGGGGTGGCAAACCCTGCATATTCCTGTGTGCATTGTCCTTGAGAAATGCGGCCCTGTCCATTCCACGCTTAGCCAGATGAGAGAACCCAGAGAAGTTGAATCTCGGCGCTATCGGAAGCGTCGAATTGAAGAGCAGGGTGTCAATAGTAGATTGGGATACTTTAAAGCCAAGCAAAACAACGCGAAGCAGGGACGTAGAGGACAACATTTATCACGGCGGTTGGGGGTATCGCAATCATGGCTAGAAGGCGGATTATATCGGAGTGGTGTCGTTGTCACACCTCAATCAGTGATCTGCTGATGTCACGCTTCCCTCTTCTCCATCTCCCACGTCTTCCTACTCCTTGTTGACACTGCTCGACCTCGACTGGTTCTCTGGGACGAAACAAATCTTTTTATATTACATTGGAAGATCTCATTGGGCCTTTCTCCGTGTCCATCTCCTGATTGCGCTAAGAACTCGCTTGTCGACGAGGCTTCTCCAGCGCGGGACTCTACGGGACTCATGCGACCGACCGCATCGATAATTGTGCTAATTTGTAAGCTAACCAGTCTAAACCTGTCTTGCTCTCATCCGGGAACTTTCTCTGTGTCATGGAATGTGCTAATACTTCGTAGGACCCCTGGTTGCAGAACATCGACCTGCACTGCAAGATAAATGCCTGTCGTGCGTGGGTTGATAAAAAAGATCCGAGTTATGAGCAAAGATCTAAAATTGCGCGGCAAATGAGGTTTGTAGGATTGGTGAAGCTCGCAGGACTGATTAGGATATGTTTTCCCAGAGCTAAGAGTATTTGAATGTTCTTTCTCACGATTCGACCGCGTATCACGCATTGACGCTTTCGATCCTCCTAACCAGGGGCGGAAGTACGCCCTGGTTGCGGTGTTTATGATCCTTCGAGTCCCTTTCTGACAGATCGAGGTACAATAGGAAGACCACTCAGTCGACCAAACTCACTGTTCTCAACACAGATACCTCATGTTCAGGAAGCTGGGCAGACTACGGGGCCTATCGTATGGGGGGACGTAGTAGTGCTTCCTTCTCATCGTATCAGGGCCTATAAATGTGGACAAACGGTTAGCAACGATACTCCACTCCGAATGACATGAAAGTCCTGACCATTCCTGCAAACATTCTCCTTCTATTCACTGGAGTTGTGGCCAGTAACTACTCGCTCATACAACTCAGTTATGAAATTACATCTCTGGGTGAAACCATCTCTCAGCTGGGATCGACGATCGACACATTTGCCGTATTTGCTGTCAACGATACGGACCCTTTGGCAAGTGCTACTCCCGGAGAGAATTCACCCCGTGGATAATAAACCGATCTCTTTAGGGGCTTTACCGCAACGCAATTGGGTTGGTGCCGAAATTGGATCGTATTAACGATGCTTTGCAGGTACCAATCCGTGATACTATTCGTTCACTGGACTAAACGCCTCGCAGGAACACAGCCCTTTGAACGAGAAAGACGGGAACACCATCTTCACGGCTGTGCAGAATATTGAACCTGCCATCAAGGGCTTGATCACCGCTGTTTCGGCCAACGCTGTATTTCTGTCTGGTATGTTTTCCGTCATCGGCATCCCCTCGTAGTTCTTACGAAGGCCCCAGGTTTGGATGTTCACGGAGTTCCAGATCCCGTCATGCGTGAGTTCGTGCAGGTGGGATCAACCTCTCGAAGATTTGATATGGCTCTGCGCAACAGCACGGAGGTATGTTGGATTAACGTGCACGTGAGAATTGACTGCCACGTAGATTTTAGAATGGTACACAATTATATTCGGATCTCTTCGCGCAAACTAGGACCGCATATCAAGGACTGAAGTTTTCAGTTCTTGAACCCACTCGTGTCCAAGAGCGACAACTCGGATGGCCATGTCCGAGCTGTCACCACGGATGTAACTAGGATTATCGTCGACATACAATCATGGGCGTTAATTATAGCACTACCATCTCATATCAGAGTCAGATAGGGACTTCTTGAATTCAGGAACGAGATCATGATATGCGGATTGGACGACCCAGACTCACGCAGTCTGAATCCTACTATAAAGCAAACACAACGGAGAGACTCTCCATTCTCGTCGTCATGCTGCCTCCCTCTCTCATCGCCCACCCCAGCAAGGGACTGGATCGACTTCTGACGTATACCTCGGTCCTTGTCTCTACGCTGTCGGATCTCTCGGACGCGTTACATATCCCATTCCTCCGCGCTATCACCGGCGCTACGTTACTGATCCTCGAGACAGTCCAAGTAGTGTTCCCGTTCAAATTCTGATTGCTGCTCGCTCATGTTCACTTAGTCGGTCAAAATTCACAAAAATGAATGCATCCTGATTCTGGAGCGCATACACGAGCTTCTTTGCACGATAGCACAGCTCTGCATTAAAGTGGAAGGGAACTTGGGACTGGAAATGTTAGACAGCATCGCACAGTTTGCAGAGTTAGACTTTCTCCGTGGATCAACGGCTATCGGCTGATGATTCCAGAACTCTGCAGAAAATCCAGTCATTCCTCGCCGAACAACAGGAAAGGGGGCGAATCCGGCGCTTTTTACGGCAAGCTCAAGCATCGGTGCAGCTGCAAGAGTGTAAGTCGTGGCTGGATAAAGCACTTGCGACCTTCCGGGTAATTCGTTGCGTTCATTTTTTCGGTCGCCATTGACAGTATTGCCATGTAGATGTACACCGCAACGGTGGTCGGAACAATTGTGATCAAGATGCAACGAGACGCAGCAGAGAGGCAGGAGGAGATCCTCGCACTGGTCCGGGATGGGTTGGAATCCGATGCCTCCTCTTCGGTGCATTTTAATCTCTTTCTACTGTGCAGGCAAACATCTAATCTGGAATAATAGTTACGTGGAAGGAGTTACTCCTCTGGGGCGAGGTGAATATCCTTCCATTCAGATTCGATTCTTTCTGATCCCATTAGTTCTGGCGCCGTATCTCTCCTTCCAGCAGTCCCAAAAATATTCCACGGCCGAGAAGTTGCCCTACAAGATCTTCTTGATATCCTTCTGCAAGTTCCCGCTCGGGTGGCGATACTTGGTACCGGAGGAATGGGCAAGACATCCCTGGCTACGGCTGCCCTCCATGACCTCCGCATTGCTCAAATGTTCTCTCAGCGATATTTCGTTTCCTGCGAATCAGTTTACACGGTTGAAGGTTTACTCATATGTCTGGCATCATATATCGGCATTGCCCCCAGCAATCAGATCACTAAATCGATTCTGCGTTATTTCTCTGAGCGAAATCCATCAATCCTGGTGTTGGATAATTTCGAGACGCCTTGGGAGTCCGCAGAATCCCGGCCCGGGATAGAGGAATTTCTGGGCCTATTGACAGATATTCCACAGTTGGCCCTCGTGGTACGCTTGAACTCTGTCTACCAAGTCACCAAATAATTTTTGAATCCAAATAGGTCACCATGCGCGGTGTGGAGCGTCCCGGGAAAGTGAGGTGGACTCGGCCATTCTTGGCACCACTTGAGCCCCTGGACCCCGTCGCGGCGCGTCAAATTTATGTTGACATTGCGGACGAGCCAACGAGCGACGAAGAACAGATTCAGATGGAGGAACTCCTGGAATTATCTGACAATCTTCCGCTTGCGATAACTCTGCTGGCTCATATTGCATCCTTCGAAGGCTGCGGTCCGACGCTGGCTCGATATCGCAGTGAAAACACCTCCCTCATCTCCCAAGGGTACGACAAACGATCCAACCTCCACAAGTCCATCATGCTCTCCCTCTGTAGCCGCCGTCTTACAACCGTCCCTGATTCAATTAAGCTCCTCGGTCTGCTCTCCCTACTCCCTGACGGAATTTCGGATGTGGAAATGAACCAGTGCGACCAGCAGATCCGGGATATTGCCAAGTGCAAATCCACTCTGGTTCGTACCGCCCTGGCCTTTTTGAATCCGAACGGCCGTCTGCGCGTCCTTGCCCCAATCCGTGAATACATACAGAAATTCCACCCTCCGATTCGGGCCTCCGTGAGGCCGTTGCAGACATATCTGTGCGGTTTGGTAAAGGTATGGAACGACCATCGCGAACTGTTCTCGCCCCATCTTGTCGGGAACATCACGTCAAACCTGGGCAATATTCGGAGTCTCCTCCAGCATAGTATTTGCGGCGACATTGAACTGGTCAGAGATACAGGGTACGGCATCCTGGATCTGGACGCCTTCCTTCACGAGAGTGTCCGGGGATGCACAGATCTCTTTCGCCAACTGCCTGACATTATCAAAAGAACGAGCGATAAATACCTCGACGGGTACCACATCTGCGCGTTGTTGGGCCGCCATCCAGGACAAATTCCAGTATCGGAAGCGGGGGGACTGATTACAGCGGGCATCATGCCCTTCAGGAATGCTATGGATAGTTCCGGAGAAGGTCGAGTATCCAATCTTTTCTGTCTTCCGGTGATCCTGAATTATCCGATTTACAGTTCAGGTGTACAACGCCGCAACACAGTATTATTTGATGGCTTGCGATAGAGCCAGGGCGGCTGAGTTCAACGCGAAGGCCTTATACATCAAAAATTCGGGTGTATGCCAACGATTCATGGCACTCATGATGGGCTGTGATATCGCGCTCGCAGCAGGCAGACACCACGATGGGATCCTTCTAGCTATCGAAGGGCAGGCCGTCGCCCGCCAGATGGGGAATTTCCAGCTGGAATCTAGGAGCATGCAGTCGCATGCGTTGCTTTGTGCATCGCTCGGCCAGCTCTCCCATGCGCTGGAGTTATGCACGAAGGCGCACGCACTCCTTGTCGCATGCGGCTTACATGACTCAATTGGAGCGATCACAATCATCGATATAGAGGCATTCGTTTATGAACAGCGCACAGACTACCTCCGAACGCGCGAGGCATATCTCGCCATCATGCGCCTCACATCTCTCGAAAAATCGCCGTTTTTCCACCTCAACTCGCTGATGCACGTAATCCACATGGATACGCTCATCGGAGACTCAGATATTCCCGCGATCCTTCCTCGCCTGGACGCCGCTGCAGAAATAGCAAAGCAAATTGCCTTTCCGCATGCGGTCCGGTATTGCGATTTTGCCAAGGCGGAAGTACAACATAGGCAACAAGGCCAGCCGATCCTGGCGCTGGTGGAGTACAAGCGGTGCCTGGAATTCTTCAGAGCGTCCCATATCTGGGGCGCATGTATCTGCCTGCAAAATCTCAGCGACGCCTATCTGGAACAGCAAGAAATCGAGGAGGCATCCCGGTGGGCGGTGACGTACTTTGCCCAGGCTCGCAGCATGAGCGCCGTGCACACGCATCACGCATTCCAGCGCCTGGGGGACGTATTTCTGGCGTGGGCCGACGAGGAAACTGCGTTAAGTCTGTACATGTTGTCGCTGGAGGGCTTCACCGGAATGGACGTCCACCGTGGCCGCGCAGAGTGCATGACTCGCATTGGCAGCATCTTTTTGGGACGCGGAGACGTGTCGACGGCGAGGAAGATGTGGACGGATGCGCGGGAGCTGTTCATGCGGTCATGTCTGAAATCAGACGCTGCAGAGATGGAAAGACAGCTCGCATGCCTGCCAGTGATCGAAGAATCGCGAAATTTGCCTCAAATATAGGGCGGCTACGAATGAGATGCCGAAATTCTCCGTATAAGGAAGGGGCATCTGAAACAATATGGGGACTCCTTGGTATTCGCCGATATAAATTAACTGCTTTGATTGTCATTCATGAACGTGAAGAACATGGGGAGATGCACTGCATTCAGCGAGCCTAGCTTTTCTAGTTGCTACTAGCTCTGGCCCAGCGAGTGACGTAAACAGGCGCGAAACTGAATTATGTCATTTGAAACAACGCGTCATCATCCTCTTCCAAGTCCCACGTTTCTCATGCTCACGCGCTTGCGAAAGACAATCGTACAGTCGCCGCTCCGCGGTGAAAACCGTGCATCCGGGCGGAGGTTTTACGCCACCAATCTGTAGGTGCTTGTTTTCCTCGCAAATGCTCTAACGGTCGCTGAAGAGCCACAGGATTCCCCGCTTTCATGGTCCTCCACGGAACATCATCTCTACACTGGATCCGTTGCGTCTTAGACCCGATGACACTATGTCACAACTTTCAAGTTTGAGTGGATCGGAAGAATTGTGTGAGGCAAGGAAGAAATGTAGCGCCTGTCGCATTTGAATTCTGTCTTTTCCCCAAGTTCCCTCGGGGTTTGCTCATCACTCAAATTACAGACATTCTGACGACTTTACAGTGGTCCTACGTCATGCCGGTCTATTCCTTGACATTCTCACGAACTTTTGGACAGCCGAAATGGAATGTCGTTGGTGGACAGTTGTCATCAGCTTGTTCGTGCCCTGGTCTCCTCTTGACTTCACAAGTGCCCAACGACGGATGGTCTCGTCGCCCGCCCTCCACGACGGCTGCATGCCCTCACCCGCTGTCTTCCCACACACTATAATCACGGTGCTTCTCCGATGAAACTGGCGTGTTCCACAGACAAAGTGGCAATAAAATGACGAGTTCCCCGCCGTACCTGAGCCTTCCAAGCCTACAAGGTGCTTCCGCTTGTCAAGGACGCAAGGACAGCTGGCCCATGACGGTCTTGAGTATGACGATGTTTTCAAAGTGTATGGGCCGACGCGGCATGGTTCATTTTCAGAAAACGTATATAAACCCTTCAAGAGGTGCTACTTTCTTCAGCTTCAGCCCAATTCCCTCAATAACTCAACTCCCAAGCTCATCGATCTCGCAATTACCATGATTTCCAGCGTTTTCACCATCTCTTTCTTGGTATGTTATTTGCTAGCGCTCCCCATATGTTCCTATACTCACTCGCTTGTTTCGTGCGCAGGCCGCTCTCGGCAGCGTTGTTGCTGTAGGACCTGCCGCCGTCAATTTGCGAACTGCCGCCAACTACGCGATCCTCGCTAAAAGCGGGGTCTCGACAGTTCCGCCGTCTGTTATCAGTATGTCTCCATTTGTTCGATGCTATCGCAGTTCTGAAAGCCACCTCCAGCTGGCGCTGTGGCAGTCAGCCCGATCGCAGCCACCGCCCTAACAGGGTTCTCGCTCACCGTTGACTCGACTGGACAATTTTCTACCTCCAGCCAAGTTGTCGGGAAACTTTTCGCCGCGTCCTACGCCGTCCCCACACCATCTACGCTCACCGTCGCCATCGGCGACATGGGCACCGCGTTTACCGACGCGACCGGCCGCGTGAACCCAAATTTCAGCAATCTCGCCAGCGGTCAGTGTGTAATACATAACACCGTCCTGTTCCGTCCTTCTGACGCGTCCAATCAGGCGCCATCGGCGGCCTCATCCTCGCGCCTGGGCTCTACAAGTGGAGCAGCGCGGTCAGCATCGGCGGCGATGTCACCATTGCGGGCGGCGCCACAGATAGTGAGACCTGCGTGCATGCGCGCTCGGCACGGCTGACGGGGAGACGTTTTTGACAGCTTGGATTTTCCAGGTGACGGGAACGCTGTCTATCGCGGCAGGCAAAAGGATCGTTCTCGCCGGCGGCGCGCTTGCGAAGAACATTGTTTGGGTTGTGACGGGGGCGGTCACCGCCGGCGCCGGCTCGCATCTCGAGGGCGTGGTTCTCGGGAAAACTTCAATCACTTTGCAGACGGGAACGACGGCCAACAGCCGGCTCCTGGCACAGACTTTTGTCGCGCTTCAAAAGGTATGTCTCAAGCGCGCTGCAGTTTCATGCATCTCTGATTTTGAGCTTATGCAGGCTACTGTTACTAATTAAGTTACGGGACTTTCTTCTTCTCCGGTTCTCTCTGGTCGCGATGCTCTACCTTTGTAACACATTTATGAAATCCTATCGGTACATCGATATTCTATGCTCTGAAACTGACACTGTGCCCTTCGGTGCGGTCTAGACCGAGACCTCAGTGAGAAACCAGAAATACAACCAACATGGTTATGACTGGATGTGGCTCTGCGGACTGCATTACTATCACGAACATACGTCAGCCTAGTTTGCCTGTCCCACTTGTTCGTATGTATTATATTCCCCTGACCAATTATCCATGCCATTTTTTTCGCTACTCGTAGGCAGGCCGAAGTTAAAGTTGTATTATGACAGTGGCTGAACGGAGTCGCAGATCGTCACCAAGTGCCTACTCAACTGCGGTCTCGATTTAAAGTTGTAACAATGCTGCTAGGTGGCCGTCATCCCGGGTAGCCATTGGCCACAGAGACATGTTCAGTCATACGTTTGTATTTCGTATATTCTCACTGACACTGTGCGGGTGGTGCTGAAGGGCACAGTGTTTGTTGAAGAGCATAGAATATCGCTGTAGCGATAGGATGCCATATATGTGTTACAAAGCTAGTAGTCTAGGGCATGCAGTCATGACCATACAGAAAGTCCCATAACTTAATTAGCAACAGTAGCCTTCACAGCGCGAGATAATGAGAGAGAACTTGAAGGAATTACTACATACCTTTTGAAGCGCGACAAAACTCTGCACTGCCTGTTGGAAGACCTTACAGGCTCCGAGTCATGGATCGTAAAATGATTATTACGAGTTCTTATTGGTACATAAATGATTGTAAATGAGAAAGGGGACCGTTTTCTTCGCTGGGTGGAGCACAGATAAGTTTCCGCGCTTTATCCGAGCGCCCTAGCCTGCTAGATGCATCTTGGCATGTGGTCGTGAGTGTTATTTGTACATGTTAGTGTTGCCGCGGCTCGGCTACGGCTGGCTCGGCTCGGCTTTTGATGGCTTCGGAAGCCATCGCCGATTAAGCCGAGCCAAGCCATTTATAAACGGCTGGTTCTCACGGCTTTCGGCTTGGATTTGGCTCAGCCGTGGCTTCCAGTGGCTTCCCGGTACTTTTCTTCCTACACCTCTCTACCACTACGCTGCCCATCCAGCACGTCCCAGAACATGCCTTAAGGTGCCTGAAGTCCTGAAGTCCCAAGTGCAGCATGTAGCTGCCTCATCTGCTGCGCCATTGACACCATCGACAGAGTCACCAGCCCCAAAAAGGTTACAGGATCAATGCTAGCGCCGGAGTCTCAGCTACCTACAACACAATATTGCATGCAGTGTGTTACCCAAGAGGTCGACTTGTTGGTGCATCGACATCCATGGAGGGGCTTGGCAACATATTCAGTGTGGGAAGACGGGGGAGGGAAGGTGTGCAACCTGTTTTCGCATCGATCTTTTGCTCAGTCTTGCAGCTTTCCCTGATTGGTGACAGCCCCAACCACCACACGTGGGCGGCGAAGAAGATCCTACCCAAAAGGTACCGCAACGTGTTCGATAGCGTGGCCATCATGTTCGTCGAGTACCAGGACCTTCAAGACACAGATGAGTGCGCGGCGCGAGATTGGAATATTGTCATTTTTCCGGCATTCGGTGCGGCTTACACCTCACCATCTCCAGCGCATCCAGCTCGGTGTCACCCTCACACCCACAGAAATGCTCGACAATGACACCTCTGGCCTCGGGGCGCTGCACTTGCCAGGGACCGCTCCTGCGTCTGCAACTTCTGTTACCTCTCCCAAACCATCCAGTGTATCGCCATCTCCCCTGAGACAACCTCCATTCAAGCGACAGAGAAACAGCTCAGGCACCCTCCTTCACAGTAAACATCGAGAACACATACCGCGTCTTCAAGGCGCTCGTGCACGACCCACGGCACAGCATCCTCTTCTCCATCACCGTCGGCATCCTGGCACAGGGCACACTCGTCAAGACCGTCATCACGATGCGTGTGGACGTCTCGCATGCAAGATGACATCTGCAACAATGGCAACATGTACAAGGCTGTGAACATGTTCATCGAGGGGTAGAGGGCCTGCTACTCATGTGCGGGGACAGGGCGCAAGGCGACATGCGTGCTGGCCAACTCGGGTGACGAGGATGGGGACAACTCGGAAGAGGACAGCGCACACCATATATATTGTCAATCAATCAATTTCTTTTAGAAATGAGATGAGGTTCCCTAACATTTCGCCAGTCCCTAACATTTCGCCAGTCCTGCTCTTGCGATGCTCTCAACACTACTTCCAGCAAATTACATTATCACAAAGTTACAGTAGTAAAGAGCGATAAGATTAATGCACGGATTGTTGAGATTCTGCAGGATATACCTCAATGATGTTGGGACCCCATTTCAAGCCAGAGCAATATTGGTCGACGCACTCAAGAGCCTAACTCTAGAAAAGATTGAAAAAGACAGGAAAGAGTAGTAAAATTTCATTAGTAGACACATTGGCACAGCGATGGGAAAGCCCCTTACCTTATGCTTGCATACCCTCATCTCCTTCATCAAATACAGCATTGTATTCTATCAATGTGGCACGAAGATGTGCGACAACAGGGCACAGGACAGGGCAAACAAGTTTGCCTCGTGGCACTATTGCCATGGGATTTGGGCTGACAATTGTTGTATGTGGTACTTTAGGAGGAGGTATGATCCAGGGGAGCGACAGGCAGCATGTAGAGTAGCAAGGAGAGGAGAGGTAAGCAGTGACCAACAATAGTGGGGAGCCGCCTGGAGCTGTGGCTGAGCCGAGGTCAAAGCTGGCTCCAGCCTAAGCCAAGCCACTTATAGCCGCATGGGAAACGGCTGGCTAGGCTTGGCTTAATTGCGCATGGGAAATGGCTGGCTAGGCTTGGATTAATTGCGGCTCGGCTTGATCGGCTAGCCAAGCCGCAGCAACACTAGTACATGTATCTCGGAAGCGAGTGGCAAGCAAATAGCACGTCATCACCGCGCTGCCACAGGTGCCAGGCTCGTGCGCTTTGAGCGCTCCACGCTGCATGAGCACACCGGACAGCGTGTGCTGCTGTTGCACATTGTGAAGATTACTGAGCCCATGATGTCTGGGACGTGCAGTCTGAGGCGGCTAGTGAGCCCCACAGAGGGCCAGTTCGCCTAGGTGTATGATCATTACGGCCGCATGGAGCCGTGGGTGTACAACGTCGGCTGCAACACCATGAATGGTGTTGCGCTTTGGCTCCTGTGGGACACAGTGCTCCCTTGCTGATTATTTCATGTTGATATCTACTCGCCAGCTGAGGAAAATAGAAATTCTATATGGAGCACAACTCTCAATGTTGAGGCTTTGTCAGACCTCAATGTCCAGGTTCAAACGTTCAAAGATGGTCACGCTTGGTATGCCGCTACTCGATGCGGAACAGGGTATGCTCTGGAAACATTTCTATCCGCTGTCTGGATATCTTCTGACACAGGAGTTGCTCCTGCGGCATAACAAAATGGAATGGGGGAAAAAATGTATAATGCAGTTCATAATACAATCATTCAGAACACAAACTCGCAGGCATACACCCAATAGAATGGGGAACCAGATCGCTGTCCATCCCGGCGTGGCCCCCAAGAATACGCACACCCAGAACCCAGCCAAAACAAGTGGAAGGGGGCTGCGGGGGCTGCTGTTGGTGTGGAAGGTGGTGTGCATAAGGGATTTGGTTAGCAAAGCAGAGGTTGAAGCCGGCGGAGGCGGTGGCGAGGGCGGCGGCGGTGCCCACGACGGCAGTATAGGATACGGCATCAACAAACGGGGTTCGCTTGCTGCTTCGGGCGATGTCAAGGCGGTCAACCTCGCTGCGGCCGACGATGAAGACGGGGTTTTTCTGTAACACTCGGGATGCTCGAATCCTCATCCATGCATGAAATCGGGAGCGAAGTGTCGACATGAAGGTGAATAAAGTAGCACGGTGCGGCAGGTCATTTCCCACCTTTCAAGGTCGGGTCTTGAAGCTGCATAGGAGAAGCGACGGGGTGTACACAGAGGGCGCACTGGAGAAAGCTTGCTGATTGAGCGAACACACGACCTCCAAATACGACTCGTGGTTTCTTGTGCTTTGATTTTATGAACTTGTGGATTTTGCAGCACTGTTTGGGATGCTGTTGCTATCGGCACTTGTTTTTACTCAGGTGTTCGGGACAGATCAGCTTCTTGCCCTTTGCTGACCATGATGGATTGCAAGAGTCTGTTGTGTGGTGGAATCCGAAGTCTTCAAAAAGACGTTCAGAAGTGTTTCTGGCCGCGGAAAAATACATTGAGGCGTACGGGCAGTAAGCAACATGTTATTCAACGTGTTTTGAACTATAATACTTGCATCCACACAGCTAAGAAAAAATTGCATCCAAGCCCGGGCTTGGGCCCCACCTGAGGGCTTGGGTGGGGCTCAGGATATTCTCAAGTCCAAGCCCGACCCGACCCTGACAACACTAGTTGGGAGCGATCAGTCCAGCATCAGTCCAGCATGGCTGCTCCGAATACCACGACTCCCGCAGGTGGTTGAGCTGCAGGTCACGAAGTTGCTCCAGGACGTCCAGTTCAAAACTTGCACGGGGGCGCAGGAAAAGCGGAAGGCCATTTTCCAGACGCATCACCCTCGCCATAGGGCCTATCATCATCATCTCAATATTCTCGTTCTGCAACTACTGGGGTAGAATGAAGCACAACAAGTCCGATGAGATTAGGGCACTCTGATAAAGGTGGGGGTTGTGAATACCTTTATGGGCCAAAGAGCTGTATGTGACACAAGACACTGGTATTTATCAAATGAACATCAAATCTCCGTGAACTTCCAGCGCCGTCATGAATTTATAATGGGAGAAAGAGGAGGACGAGGTCTAGAGAAACAAGGAACATACTATCGGTGTTGCCGCCAAGCTCAAAGGAATAATCGGATCTGGGCCAATTTGGGAGATGTAGTTGGGCACTCGAACTGCGAGGTGCCTCAGCTAACATTGACAAATTTAAAGACGGCAATTGAGGCGAGCACGAGGAAGATGTTGGTCGAGTTTGTAAGGAACGGCAATCCAGCAAAGCTTCTGTCGGTTACAACATGCGAAGTACGAGCATATATATTGTAGTGTATGTTTATAGGAGACTATCTGTCGGTAGGCAAAAGAAACGAGATAGATGTTCACGATGTGGAACGGGGATCCAGGATTTGGTATGAACCTGACGAGATAAGGCAAGCTGAAATTCAGTTCAGGTTCCTACAGACTGGGGAATGAAAGTGGAATTTTGACGTGATGGACCCAATAACTGATGAAGGCAGCTTGACCTAACCCAGGATGAAATCTTGATACCCGTACAGAGAGGAATCGCAGAACCACAGGTCGATAAGCAAAATCATAACTGAACTGCTAGTGTGGAGGGTCAACGTTCAGCGTGACGCTCAGAGGCTATGTGCCAGCGCTGGTACATCTATCGGGGAGCAAGGCGCAGGGGGCAGCCGGGAGGCGTGGTGTCGGACACGACATCGCGGGCATCGGATACGACATCGTGGGTGTCGGACAATGATACACGCAGATTCTATGAAAGAGTACGGTCAGCATCCAGCGAAGATAAAGGTGAGGACAAGGGGCAACGGGACGCGAGGAGAACGAAAGCGAAGATAAAGGTGAGGACAAGGGGCAACGGGATGCGAGGAGAACGAAGGGCGAAAAAAAAGCAAGAAGCTGGTGTAGGAGGGGAAAGGGATGGAAGGGGAATGCCCGAGGGATATAACTCACCCTAGCACCCACTCGGCGCAACCTGTGGCGCTGCTCCGACATCGCGGGACCTGTGAGTGTGCGTGCGTCCGGTGGAGAGGAGGGGCGGAGGGAGAGCGATGGAGGTGGTGCATCCGCAGGGAAGGGGAGTGGGAAGGGGGAGAGGACCGGGGAGGGAGAAGGAGAAAGGGGAGTAAGACTCACCTCGCCCTCCCTTGCAGCACTGAGGCCTGAGGCATGGAATTTGACGACAGCGTGCTGCATCGCGTTCTTCTAAAACAGCGCTATCCGGCGGGCGAGGCCAACACTATGGAGGAAGACGTCAACGGAACCGTCCAGGAGAAGATCGCAGAACGAACGCGGTATGGGAGCATACTGATCGAGCAGTCGTGGAGGGGGATGCGGGTCGTGGAACGACGGCGGACGATCCGGGGGGTAGGCGGCCGCGTCAAAGACACGCAGGTGAAGCATGATAGCAAAGTATTCGACAATTCGCACTGCAGCGCAAAAATTGTGCAGATAGGCGAGAATGCCACGGTCTCGAACGTACTGCGGGGTGATACCCTCCCCTAACCCCGCCCTACTAGTCCTCTCTGTGCAAGTCTCGCCGCTGAACCTTGAGGATGGGCCCATTGACAAGGCGTTGTTCCGAATTCGATCTTTACTAATGTTCCAGTGACAAATATTTCTCTCATAACAAGGTTATGGGAACACGTAGTTTATCCATTTAACCGGAGCTGCCGACCAAAAAGGGAGTGTTGGAAGTGGCCGTTAACTGTTGACCGTTGGCCCATTGACAAGACGGGGTTGATTTTTATCGTGTTCGATCTTTACTAATGTTCCAGTGACAAATATTTCTCTCATGACTTGGGATTGGGTCTCTTCATGGCGGGTGCTGAACCTTTAGGTTCAGGTCTCACCAGAGATGTGGAAAAATTTGAAGAGCTTGAGACAGTTTTGTTTGATAGGCCGTTTAGATTGTGATGTGCAATTTCGGGCCGGGTCCGGGCTGGTTACTCTGGCCAAACTGCTATGGAGCGTCGGTTTGAATAAATTCACAAAAGATGGGGGGCTCCACTTGGGCCACTGTAGATTATGATACCCACTAGATGACTGTCTAAACTGTTGCACCAATTGGTTTTCTAGAGCTCACAGCCATGGGCCGGGACACAGTTGAATTCACTAAAATTAAGGCTAATAATATTAGCCTCAAAGTCGAATATTATCTATCATTGTTTCCTAATTAATAATGGCAGAAAACAGGTCCTTCTAAGCGAGAATCACAAATAAGAGCAAAATCCAGGCTGGCAGGCTCTACAGCTTTGGGTTGCACTTGCGGGCCGTGCCGGTGCGAACAAGTGACATTCTTGTGACAGAGAGTGATGGCCTCTTCTCTGCTACGACGGCCACAATGTACTTGCCTCTACCAGCTCTCATTGTCGTTTGAGGATTGTAATTCAAAAAAGATGACTACCTATGCTACTACATGGCCCGGACTAAACACTGGGAATGGTGGAGCAGAGGAAGCTGGGCTGGGCGCTGCTTTCGCTCATCGTAATTCGGTGAGTACATTTCCGTGCGATCCTATGGCTCTGGAGGTGGGGTAATTACTGTAAGTACTTGTAGGGAGGCAACCACCCAAGTTGCCGTGACATGCAAAATAGATTTGGGCAACGCAACCACCACAATTTTGACCGTGACTGTTGAAAATTCGGCAACCAAAAAATTCAAACTTGAGTCAGATCTCTGCTTTAGAGGGAAATTAAAGCTGATTTATGAGTAAGGTCTGTGCAATAATTGACTTGTATATTTTTCAGTGGGTATTCAAGCATATTTCAACAAATTTTCAATTATTTTTGCATGTCACGGTTTCCGAGCAAAGCAACAGACCTCATCGTGACCGTGACCCGCCTGCCGTGACCGTGACGGTTGCCTCCCTACAAGTACTTACAGTATGAGCGCTGGAAAGATGGGTTGGGATCCAATGTGGGATGGGCATGTCTGCCTGCATGCAGACTGGGAGACCATGACGCAGCATGGGATTGCAAATGTGTGGGGATTCATAAGTAGGCAGCGCAAAGTGAGCCTCTGTTACTGGTGGCACTCGATGCATAAACTGACAGTGGATTAGTTTGTATATTTAAACAGTGTGAATAAACTCGTACCCGTCAGTCATGCCATTACAATGTCAAAATTGAACCCTTCGAGTAAACTGGTGTCTGGCTGACTCAAGAGCTCGACCCGTCCCTCTGGAACCACACTGTAGAACCACGGCAACTGCTCGCGAGAATACACTTTGGTTTTCTCGGCCTTGATCTCGGTACATTTCAGTTCTTCTCGCAGTTCTTGCGAGATATGGTTCTGTATGCGGTCCAGCCTAAAAGGACGAAGAATACAGAGTCCGTGGAGTGATCGTACACGCGACAGCATGACATATGCACTCTGAATCGTCGGACAGCTCGCCAGATCGATGCAGCATACATCGAGTGAGCGGCCCTGGGCGTTGTGTGAGGTGAAGGCAAAGGCAGGAATGAGTGGGAGCTGGGAACGGGTTGCGCTATAGGTCTTCTCCGAGTTCGGGAGGCAAAAGTGAATTGTAATGGGTTTGAGTACGACTCGGTGCGGATATGCAACCACCAGTGATCTCGTAGAACTCTTTCCAGGCTCCAAAAATCACTGACTTCCCTGTCCCACCAGGCCCAGTACAGAGAAGGGATATAGGTGGTTCTTTACGGCCACTCTCTAGTTCACGACCAATTTTATCAGCCAACAGCAGGAATGCACGAGTTTGTTCGTCATTCAACGTGTGTTTGATGATCAGTGCAAGACATAGTTGCTGGTATGGAAGTGGGGAGTTCCAACGTGAGTGTGATTCAGAGTCAGAGTTGTCGATATGGTGTTTCTCATATAATTCACGTGCTCTCTCTGATTCCTCTGCCAACGCTGTGCAAAGAGCATGCAGTATCCTCTCAGATATTCGATCAAAATGCCCATTCTGTTCTCCTCCTTTCTCTGCAGCTTTCAGGCGATGTTTAATGAGCAAATCCTTTTCCTTCAAAAGATCTTTGGCAGCAACACTTGCTCTGAAAATGTCCTCTTCATCTCCGAGCCGCGATCTCTGTCCGAACTTGGCACATGTCTCACTGCTTGGGGGATTTTGCACAGAATAAAAGCCAACATTACTCACCTGTAGAATATTCTGCTGTGCATCTCGGGTTGCTCTGGTGTCTCTTGTTAATCCTGTATTGTCTGTGTCCAATTCATCTTGATCAACTGTGGTTTGCATTGCATTTTCCCATACAGGATCATATTCCATGTCGACCTCACCATCTCCCGCAATCCCTGCATCTTTTGCCATTCTCGTTAATGCAGCCAGCCACTTACTACGTTTTGCTGCAAAGTGAAACTTGGTGTCTCGAGTCTGATACAAGAGCTGCATGTTGAGCACGATTCTCGCATGTTCGGGCGACATGGACAGCTTGAAGTCATTAAACACATCTAGCCAAGGTATGTCTGGGGATTTAAGAGGAGATGTTTTTGTGTCTGACCACGGCTTGAACAACGTGAGAATGACTACAGCGTACTTAGTTCGGTCGTTGTCAGAGTCATTCCGAGGGATACAGTAACCCATTAAAACAGGAATCACGGGTGTATCTAATTTTTTTAGGCAGTGTGTGGTGTACTGGGGATGACCTTGCTTGAACTGTAGGTATATATTTCACTGAGTCTTTGACTTGGGCTTCTTCTCTTTGACGTAGTTTCTCAGAATATCCCAGACACACATCGAATCAAGCTCAGACGGCTGGTAGAACATGTCACTGAACAAGTTTGAATATCTCTTCTCTCGGGCATCGTTCTCAGTTCCAGGAGCTCGATTGAGGTTTTCTGATGCGAGTAACACCATTCCATTGTCCTCATTGTCTGGGATGATCATCCGTTGGGCTTCATCTGTATCCTGCGCTCCACCTTCAAGCTCTTCTCTGGTTTCTGGTACCTCAGGACGATCCACAAGCTCAACAGTGAAAACATCGCGTGCAAGATCTCTGAGCATAGAAGACCACCAGTGCTCCTGCTATTTGTCTGACGTGTAATTGTTCTTCCTACCAAGTAGAAGGCTGGCCATTTGTTGGCCCGTCAACTCTCGTTTGCCAACCAAGGTATTTGTTGTTTTAGCCATCATCAACCGGGTCATTTCAGACTTGTCAATCTGTCCATCCACATCCTGAGGAGGCTTATTTTGCAGAGCTTTGATCGAAGCACAGAGAGCGGAAAATACAATTGCAGTGTCCAACTGCAGCTTGATGGTGTAATTGCCCATATATTCAACAATGGCCATTGCAACAGAACCGGATGCTGTTTGCTTGAGGTCAGTATTACATCCAAGACAAAGTGTAGCTGTTGGATTGTGGCCATTTAGATGTCTGTTTTCACATCGTATCACAAGATCATCATCATCGTCGAAATGTGTCTCTGCAACAAGAGGATGAGGGAGTTCAAACCCTGAATCATTATCTGGATCGATGAGAGAATGTATGCGGCGCGGGATATGCTTGAAGCACGTTGCATTATGACCGTACACTAGGCCAGTACTCTCACACAGATCTCGGTGGTGTTGGTCTCTTTTCTGTGCATATCCGGGAGATTCAGGATCTAATGGGCGAGTGAGAACAGGGACTTGCTTCGGAGCACCTGCAGTTGCAACATACAGGACTGTATCTTTCGGAAAACTCTGGGAAATGATATTGTCATACCATGCAGTCAGTTTCTGTCTGAACTCGGCATCTGAATTCATCTGTTCTTTCATATCTAAAGGTGAAGCAGGAGCCCCTTCGATCCATATCAGCAAATGGAGGTGGAGTGAACCACCTATCTGCGCCTCAACAACTGCATACCACCCTTTGACCTTGCCGAGAATACCAATTTTTGAAGCCCGCTTTGTGCCCATAATTATTTCAAAAAACTTTGTTACCATTAGGTGGAAGAACTCAGCACCAGCTACCCGATTTTCAGCTAGTGTTTTAGCGCGGATACTTGGTTCCTTTGTACCATCCAGTGCGTGGAAAATCTTGTCCAGGTCAATGTCCCGTCCAGCTAAGACTTGTGCAATCGGATTATGAGAGTCTGCGGGGTTGACTGTAGCAAAGAAATGGGGTAAGCCGTCGCATATAATCTTACTGTGCATCTGCTGCTTCATGCTGTTCACGTCTCCCACTGAACCAGGGATATGATCTGAGACATAGCTGATGTATCTCATAACCTTGGCTGCCACCTTCTCCCCTTCACTTTCAGGCTTTGCGAACGGATTTTTCTCAAGCTTAGCCTGGTAGGTATCCATGCATTCAGTGTCAATTTTTTGCATTAAGTCTTGCACCACCGGAAACCATGATCAATTCGTTGCGAGGCGAGCTCTGAACGAGGTGAGCTCTCAATGATGACTGACATCGCTGAATGATGTTGCTCATGACAAAAATGAAGGACTTGTGAACCTGAAACCGTGGATCTCTCATACCCAATAAATGTTGCACATGCGGTGAGGTATCAACTTGATGAAAGGGAATCTCAGGCAAAATTCTGACGTTGTTGTCTACCATTCCAACGCCGTACGGAAAGAGAGTGGGCCATAGCCAACCAAATACCCGAGGATTTTTTGACATTGATAATGGTGTATTCCCAGACGGAAACTCGACAAATCCAGCTTCTTGTCTCTTCAACTTTCAAAGAGCATCAAGCTTTCTCTGCTGGCAAGACTATCAACATCTACAAGTGTGGAAGATGTAAGTTCAAAATTATCGGTTCCCTCAAACAACTCAGCATTTGCTTGATCTGAATACGATGTACATGATGCCCCTTGATTATTAGCAGAGTTTGTGTGTAGAAAATCCGTAACCACAAGGGGGCAGTCATGCACTGGGTATTCCTCTGAATTCTCAAGTACGGCATCTTTATCAAGGTCTTCATAAAGTGGATTATTCTCGATCAGCCAAAACAGAGCAGTTCGAATCTTCTCACGACGCACGAGCAGCGGCGACCTTTTGAGCATATCATGAGTGACCTCGGTGTCAGGCGAACCAACAAGAATCACACAGACCTTGTCCCTTAATCTAAACAATGGAATCGGCATGGCAGATATGAACGATGTTGCGTCCTGAGGTAATATACAAACATTTCCTCAAGCAGCAAGTTGACCTGAGGGTCCTAGTGTGAGCTTATACATATATCTTGTGGCCCGGGCTCGCGCGATACACTGTTCTTCCAGAAATGTGAGATCTTTGAGCTCTTCCGGAACTTCTCCTATCCAAAGACCATTTGCATAACTGCGTAAAGGAATCAAATGAAAAGTTTTTTTTGCTGACAGCAGAATTGCAGAGATGGCACAGTACATATGAACCGTTGACCAGGGAAGAATTGCTGAATGTTTCAATTCTAGGTTGACGAGATATTATGCGAAGTTCTGCGACCGCTCTATTCAACAGTGAGATATCAAGCTCATTTTCAGCCCTCATTTTGGTACGACTGGCCTTCTCAAATTTACCACAGAAAAAACATTCATACTGCTTCATCAATGCATTATCAGTACCTTGGCGAAACTCGCGAACAATCTGATTCTTCTCATCCTGAACCAGTATGATGGGAAAGGGAGTCCCAGTCTCAACAGATGTACAAGGACACTTACAAACATTGCCGTCCAAGGCCGTAGACTTTCTTTTCAGAGGGTTGGATCGAAGGCCAAGGTTTAATTCACACTGTTGGAGCTCACCGGGCAAAAGACTTCTTGGATTCAGGCCGGCAAGCGTAGCTTCGGACTTCAGAACTAAACAAGCTTCTGCACAGCGATGGGCAAGAAATTCGGTGCGCAACATGTCTACACTTTTTCGCGTCGCACCAGACTCTCTTGCAGATAATTGCACATGACGAGCAGCCATCTCCCTCAATATGAGCACAGGAACTCGCTGATCATCAACAAGAAATCGTACAACACAAATTTTTCCATTCACAGTGAGGAGCCAAAAGGGTCGTCATGGTACATTGCAAACGGGTGGGGGTAAATTTCATAGGGAGGATCAACAGGCATTATATCGTCATTATGATTTTGAACACCCCGCATACGGGATGCAGCACCTAAGGTGCTGGGTCTGAAAGGCTGTATAAAATGATCGTATTATACAAGCGGTATAATACAGGGTATAAAACATTAAATACCTGAAGGCCGCCGAGGGCCGTGTATTTAATGTGTATTTAATGCCCAAACCCCTCGACGGATAACGGCAATGGCTCAGGAGGCTTCACAGGTTCGTAGAGAAATTCTGAGGCCGATTCAGGGGCCCAAATTGGTGCACGGTCGGAGCGACTCGGAAGTCAGGCCGTCGGCTATTAACGGTCATGTGCAGCCCAAATACGCTAATAGCGCGTGTTATTCGACTTTTTTTCTCTCTCACCACACCGCCAACGACGAGAGACTCATGGTGCTCACCTCAGAGCAATATGAGATATTCAAAACAGCCTCAAAACGATTCTGGGATGAAGAGACCTTCGGCTTCCCTCATACGGAGGCTGCAATGACCACTGTTTTCGGGCCTGATCACAGCTCGAAGGAGGCTCAGGCATGGACGGTATATTGGTCTGCTTTGGGAGCCGAAGAAGAGAAGAAGAAACTAGGACCAAGTACCGCTTGGTATGAGAATTGTGCTGCTATCCTCTGTTTATCCATCTGATTGAATACAGCCGCCCATGCCGCTTATTGACGGTTCTCTTCCCGATGTCGAGATGGACAGCGTCGAAACTAGCGGCTCCGGGACCCAGCCGATGCTCTGTAATGCCTCTTTAACTGAGGATCATGCGGACCGTGCCCGTGAGCGCGCTGAGCGCAAGAACAATGGTAATCAGCACAGCAAAGAAAAGAAGGGATTCGGACACACCTTCGACGACATAATGGCCTCTGTTTTCATCGAACGCGAGTCGCCAAACAGCAATAAAGTCATGAAGCCAGTGTACTACTGCCTCGGGTGCGACAATCCTGTTCGCAATAACACGCGAGGTCGTAATTCGGTGCATATGCTTGGCTGCAAGGTATTTATTGCACTGTTCTTATTGTCCAGAACTGACCGCATGACAGGCTCTTCAGAGGGACTTTCCAGCTACTTGGGACAGGTTCAAGAAGAGTATTGATCCTTCTTCAGACAGCGTTGCATCCGGCAACGCTCCGGCACCAGCTCTTCATACCAAGAAACGAAAAATCGAAAATCCCGCCGAGGGACGTGAACCTATCCCCGGTATCACTGTCGCGCTCCCATCTGAGGCCGAATCCTCTCAAAAGGCAGCTCCAACGCAACGGACTCTTGGCGCATCGTGGGGAGAATCTATTACGGCCGTTCAACAGTCTGCTATCGACTACCTCTTGCTCAGACTCATTGTGTGCTGTGCACTTGCATTTTCACTCCTGGACAACGGTTTTTTTATTGATTTCTGCAATGCAATGTATCTCTTTCCATCGTCCTTTTTGTATTTTCATGTTCTGATTCGTTTACAAGGTGTCCGAGCTACTCCGTCCCCGATCGCTCCAGCTTTATTACGTACAACCTTGTGAAAGAGGCGGAGAATGCAATGCTTCAGCTCAAGACACTACTGGAAAGCTTCATTCATCTCACTTTATCGTTTGACGGGTGGTCTAGTCGTCGCAGTGACGAGATATACACTGTTCACGTCACCACGTCCACCCGCATGTCCTATATGGTCGCCGGAATCATTTTAATGGGTTTATCCACGACGAGCGAGACCATCTTTGAAAATCTCAAGCAGGTGAGTTCACCGAATGCCTGGCTGTCGAATTTTTGCTTATAGAATCCCAGATTCTCCTTCTCTATGCAGCCGTACGATTTTCAATGATTGTCTCAGACACGACGGGTAATGTGAAAAAATGCTGTGCCCTCATCTGCGACGCCTTTCCGTGGATTCTGAATTGTCCCGACCCCTGCCATCAACTCAATCTACTTGCGAAAGAGATCATGCTCGGCTCGAAGAAGCATCCAAAAATTCGGGGCTTCGCTGAAGTAAGTTTTCCTCTTTGCCGTGTGGTACAGTTTGACATACATGTACACAGATAATGAAAATTGTCTCCGCGATAACGACCTTCTTCTCCCACAGTAATTATGGCAAGAAGCACCTCTGGGACAAGTTGAAAGAGCAGGATGACCGGCGTGGTCTTGTTTCCTTTGGTGCGACTCGCTTCTCTACGTTCGCGGATCAAGCAAGCAGTGTGAGCCGCTGCCTCACGGCAATGGGAACATGTTTTTCAGACCGCCTGATCAAATTTGACACGAAGGCCGTGAGTTTCATTGCTTTTATTCAATCCTTCGTCCTTCAAAGCAATGTGAACTAACCATTTGCCAGACGAAGCCTCTCCAGCAATATTTTATTAATGACTCGCCGGCACAACTCACGTTTCGTCTCCACCTATACAACATCAATATGCTTCTCAAACCCATTGCACGTGGCCTGAAGACGTTGGAGAGCAGTCAGGTGACGTGTTCAGATGTTTTCAACATCTGGATTGGCATCGCGATCGGATTCCAAGAGGTATTCATTAAACCAGGCACGTGTCATCATCAAAGGTGTACTCCCCGTTGACGTCCACATAGGTGACCCGATTAACAAGTACCATCAAGAGACATTTGATTGCTACAACCGTCGGTTTGCCATTTTCATGAATGATTGTACGCCTGGAATGTTCATTTTATCCTACCTTCTGGATCCCGGTACACATGTTCAGTCTGTCCCTGCTAATCGCCACTGAACTCTCTTACAGTGTATTATCGTGATGGTGCCTTGAGGCTTGGGCTTCCCGCACGCCAACATTTCAAGAAACAAACCGCTTCTCCTCTGGTTGCATATCTCATTACCAGCGCTCGAGCGATGCTTCAAAATGAACAAAAACGCGAGCAAAGAGGTGATTCATCAGAAGGAGACATTCTCGTGAACCAGCTCACATGTGCGCGCATTTATTCAACTTCGTTTCGGGTGAGAACTGACTTGATCCCAGTGTACATGTATCGGGAGGCACCTTTCGATCTACCGTGTGCTGATCTGTCGTTGCGACTTGGTTGGTGGAAGTCGCTGTCAAAGGACAGTAACTCATACATATTGGCAGTGCGTGGTTCGATTTGAGTTCGTCATTTTGACTAATATTTGTCTAGCGTCTCGGTATCAAGGTTTTCAGTGTCGTTCCAAGCGAAATGCCCGACGGACGTACAGCCTTGCGGCTCACTGCCATGAGCACAGCTAAACGGAACAATCTGGGTCCCGAGAATCTTGTGCGGCTTACCCAGCTTAATCAATATTGGCGGTACGGATTCGGCTCTCCCGAAGCCCAGCGACACTGCCAGAAGGTTCGATTGGAACTTCCAACTCCCAACCGCAAGCCGTCGGATCCCGTGGTCCCTGGTATTCCGACATTGCAAGATCTCCTCAATGCGGATTCAGTCGATAATCAGGTGATTGATGAGGACACTCTCTTCCACCACCCGGATCCATACGGAATCAGCGACCTCGAGGCAATGGAGGAAGGCGAGGACGACACTGATACAGCCCCTCCTCCCCTCGTCATTCGTCGTGCCAACCTTCCCACTCTGGAGATCGAAGCCTACATTGATTTGAAAGCCCCAAATTTGATGCAGCGGTTTGCCCCCGACCAAGGGCAACCGGAGCAGACGACTTCACAGCCGGCAACGAAACCTGCCAAAGAATCCAGCGTCAAATGGACCGCAGCGGACGCTGAATGGGATGCGGCGGACTGGTAGGTGTATTAAATACATTAAATACAGCGTTAAATACAGGTATTATACATTAAATACACCAAAAATTTCGGGCCAGCGGCGCCGGTATTTTATGTATTATACAAGCCCTCTATTCCAGACATCGAGGCCGCTGCGCGCCCTCGTATAATACGACATATTAAATGATCCAGACCCAGCACTAAGCACCTTGCGTACGAGATGTTTGGTCACCCCACGTAAGGGCCGACCGGGCTGAGAGCGCACGTGCAGCTACAACACCGATACCTCGCGTACGGGGCATCAATGAGGGAGGGGGTAGATACCACACCAGGCCCGCCGGAGGACACTGATGGGGAGGACGAGGAATGGTCCACGCTGGTGCCTCCTCGGAACACCTGCGTAACAGCGCCAACAACAGGCGGTGCAGCTAGGAGTAGATTATTAAATCCAGAATAATGCTAGAAAGAGGTTACAACACACCTGTGGACGACGATGGTGGTCCTGATTCCATTGTGCCCATGGCCGAAATGGGGGGGCGTCGAACATCAAGTGACACACCAGAACCCAGATGCACTACAAGGTCAGGTACAGAGGACCGCACAAAGTTGAGCCAGTCCAAGCCAAGGACCAGGTCAGAAGCCAGAGAAACAGTCACAGGAACATTGTTCAAGACCATCGACATGACACCAACATCGCACGGAAGAGTCAGGAGCCCAGAGATTCGAGAATTGTGTGTACAGAGCCCAGAATTGACCACCCAGTCTAGAGAAACACAGCAGGTTGCGGAATGGTCATCAAACTCAGCAGATACGAGCACATCACAGAACGTAGCCAGAGAGGACATGGTGGAGGAAGCAAAGCCGGAGCAAAGATGTGTGCACTGGCAAGATCAGAATTGATCTCGGGGATCTGACTGTCACTATCAGCGGATACCATTCTGAACATGAAGCATAAATGACTAATAACAGAAAATCGAACTTGGAGAATGTCTTTGGTTCCATGGGAAGAAATGGGCTTGCACCGGGGGATTCAGGTCGGTAAGAAGTTGAAAAACATGACCTAGTACTTTGATTTATTTCTACGTCTTGTCCTATTTTCTTTCAAATTTATTTTCGCGATGACCAATGTTGCATGACTAAATTTTTGTTTGTACATGTAGCAAAATTGGCCGAAACCCAAGTTCCCCCTGGGTAGCCAAACCTAAAGGTTCAGCAATAACGAGGTTTTGGGAACACATAGTTTATCCGTTTAACCGGGCCCGGGGCTGCCGACCCAAAAGGGAATGTTCCAGTGACAAATATTTCTCTCATAACGAGGTTATGGGAACACGTAGTTTAACGGCCACTTCCAACACTAAAGAACACGTAGTTTAACAGCCACTTCCAACACTAAAGGGAGTGTTGGAAGTGGCCGTTAAACTACGTGTTCCCATGGATAATTCTAATGGGAAACCCGGCTTCCCAGAGAAACCCTTCCAAAAAGAGTGTGTTATTAGGAAGCCCGGTTTCTCGGGGTTTCCCTTGCCGGTGCCGAGCTGAAGTGTTCCTCGAAAAGGAAATGTTTATTCGATGAAAACTCAACCTTACTGTGTATCTTGATTGGGTGTTCGATTATTAGGGTGATTTAAATGAAATACACGACCTGGAAGTAGTACAAGGTCCGCTGGGATGTTTAATTGAGTGCGAAAGCCCTCATGAGGTGCAGGCACCAACCAACATCATTTTCTAATGGCAAGAGCTGCCCAAGTCGAATACCGAGCTAGACGTCCTCGGCATGATATATTATGCTTAAATATGTTTTAGCTATCGCCCAGAGAGACATCATATTTTTTAGACCAGCCTACAGAGAGGTGTAAGTGTTCGGACGTTGAACCCAGCGCACTTTGATGCCATCAAATTGAACTTTCGCTCCTTGGGTATGTCCAACGGCTCGAAGCCCAAGAATGAACATAATGAACTCCTACAAAAATACTAATAGACTCATACAATTTATTTCAGATCAACCGGTGAAGAATTGGGACCGCCATGGGCTACATGAACCTTTTTAAACTCCGAAGGCTGCGCCGAAAGTTCGGAGGGCTTCTCATTAGACTTCGCAAAGATTTCCTTGATCTGTGGGGTTTCTCTGAGAGACCGGGTTGCCCATTAGAATTATCCTGTTCCCATAACCTCGTTATGAGAGAAATATTTGTCACTGGAACATTAGTAAAGATCAAATTCGGAACAATGTCTTGGGTTGGCAGCTCCGGTTCAATGGATAAACTACGTGTTCCCATAACCTCCTTATGAGAGAAATATTTGTCACTGGAACATTAGTAAAGATCGAATTCGGAACAACGTCTTGTCAATGGGCCCACGTCCTCAAGGGCGTTCAAGATAAAAAGGCAGATTTCTTGTGTGAACGTCAGTCAAGTCGTTCTTGCTGAAATGTCCTCCGCATTCGCAGCTACCCGCCCCGTTAACCCTCCTAACGCCCAACCCGTCCTCACCGAGAAACACCTGTGGCGAGGCCTCGAATATCGAGCGCGCAACCCCGCCGTGCGTCTCCCAGCATTCCTAAGGTTGTCTATTTACTTACCTATGGGCTCCAGCTGTTCTTACCGAATGTGCCTGCGAGCAAGATGATCACCGACGGCGGCAGCAAGGTGTGTCCAGTCGTTCAAATGCAGCCTTGATGTGATTCACGCATAATTTTCAGATCGTGCAAGAGCTCACAGTGGAAAACGAGGACCGGACGGAGACTGTTCAGGCGCACCCTTCGACTATTGTACGTCCTGCGGTCCATGGTCACCGCTTGTGTCGTTGATCTTGCGGGGCGGCAGAGGTACCACGAAGTGAGCAATGGGCTGCGCATTGTGACTGTGATGTCCCGCGGAGCTGCCGGTGAGCTGCTGTTGATGTTCTCTTTTGCCAACCGTGGTGCGTCCCGTGGCATTTCACGGTTTTTAATTGCGTTAGGTACTGATCTTTCTATCTGTCTGGTCACAGAGCTTCCTGCAAGTAAGCCTAAGCCGACCCCGGAAGAAGAGAATGCCAGGATTGGTAAACTATTGGAGAAGACGATTGCGATGTTTAGGGACATGGTATCCGGGGGGAAGTTGTAGGATCATTCGCTCGCAGATAATTAGTGGAGATCAAACGAATGAGTAGAATTGAAGGCGATGTATTAACGACCGCATTGGCACGATCTTTGTATCCCTTGTGATTTCCTGAGACATTGGAACAATTGGGAGGGATAATTTTAAAAACTTCTTCTTCCTGCTTGCTATGGTATATAATTCACAAAAAGAAGAGAAAAGAAACACAGTATATCTTGAGGTTGTACATATCTGGTTGGCAGTCCGCGACGCGTCAGATCACGGGATACTAACGTTAACAAACAGACTGACAGATACGTCAACACTGTCACTTGCCTTTCAGCACGACGCTCGCACCTCCTCGTCCGGCCATTTCATCCACGCCCCCACCACACCCAGGCATTCCCCACATTCCCAAGGCGTCCGATTTCTCAGCTCGGCCCCTGTCTCCCCCGGGCTTTCACAACGCGCCCTCGTGGCGCTGGCCAAATTGATGAACTCACGACCATGCCGACACATTTCGTGCATTTGTACCAGCCACGATACACATTTCCCAACCTCAGCCATCTCATTATTTTTCCCCTCCATCAACGCCCCTGTTGATAGTCGGGGAGGACTTCGAGGCCGTCCTACGTTTTTTGAGTCGCACCGGTGTGCACCGCATCGACTTGGATATCCGAGGCGCATAGATGGCACCGCCTATGGATGGCCTCGCGATCCGGTGTGTATCCCAGTATAATAATATATAATACTCAGTAATCGGTGGATTCGAGGCTCGAGCTCAAGTCCTAGGCTAGGCCGCTTGGAGCACGTGCAAATGTGAATGACATCGCTGATCAGCATCGCCTCCAATCGGGTCCCCTTATCTAAAACGTAGCATGTTAGCCAGGCGCCCAGAGAATCTCCGTGGAAAGCAAACCGTCGGATCGCCGACGTGTCGTCCACGCGAGGTTCGTTTGGGGGGATGTCGATCGGACTTGAGGATTTATGTTGGTTGAGTGGGGAGTCATGTCGCTGACGCGTTGTTTTCCTTCCAGATGTGCCGGCGCCGAAAGCCTGCAAGGTGAGACCACCCCTGGGTGTTAGATCTCTTCAAAATATTTTCCAAGTACGAGGCTGTTCGAAGCACTGCGCAACACTTGGACTACGCAGTGGAGTACCTGGGTCCAGCTATTGTCTTGGCAGCACTAATTAACCCGGTCCCAACCCGGGTCCGTCAGAGCTGTGGCAGTCTGGCAGACTCCAAAGCCCACCCGCTCTGGACCAGGTAAGAAAACAAACTCTTTTGGACATCTGGCTGAGCTAACAGTGATTAGGACGACGCCTTGTACGATGCATTAACGGGTTTAACTTTAAACATTTTGATTGCTGCCGTTGCTGAAAATCTCAAAGGTCTCTGGGGAAATGTGACCTCAAACTCATACATACGGATTATCAGTGTTGAACGGGTCAATGGTTTGGAGGACTTACGCTTGAGAAAAACTGGAATGTCGACTGGAAAATCGGCGACATTAATATGGGGAAGCAGGGACAGATTGGACTCGGAGTTCACCATCATTTCAGTCAAATTGTTGTGAGCTAAACCGGTCGCGCCCTCCTTCATGGAAGTCGGGGCCAAACACGGGGGGCGGGGCCTGGGCGTCCCTGCTCAACCGGGGAGCGGGTCGGTTCCTTATGAATGAGCCCTACCTTAGTAGAACACATTACCATACTGCCAGGCAGATGCCGAGCCCATCCGAAGTCCGCCGTGCGAGCCGCTTGTCGGCATTATCTCCGATATTCCCACAGTCTTGATTGGACTCAAAAAACAGGTTTGGTTTGGGTCACAGTGGGCATATAGTTTTTCTGGACACATATTAGAGGTCTATAGAGGTCTAAGAGGCTTCTAGACACACTGATGGGCCAAGCAAAGCTCAAGCAAGGAACTCTGACACTCTCAACATCTCATCCATGCACTTGGAGACCTGAGGCACTAGTTTATCTATGAAGGCAGGATTTCAGTGCCATCAAGAATTGGTACAGTCGACTATCTCATAATGCATACAGTTGGTTCCCCTGCCAAAATTCACCAGGACCCAATGCATTATGACAACTATGCATTATCAGAGTGCATTTTGGGTGGAGGATTGGTCATTTGGTTCCCACCAAATCGAATGCATTATGAGATTTTTTTGGCTGGTATCTCCCTCTTTATAAATTTAAGACTGTCCGAAGCTTTTTAAGCTCCGCCAGACTTTGCAGCCCCAATTCAGTTCCCGCCTGCTCACGGGTTGATGGGTATGATCCGCTCCCTCAGTGAGAACATCCGGCAACACAGCTTTACCGCAAGTGCCGACATTGCCGCATAACGTGGGACAGCACCCATCTAATAGACTCACCGCTCATTCATTAAGGTTTGACGAGCCTCTGAAACGAAGTGCCAGTGGGCGATGAGCGCCACCGGCACGCTCTTGTGCGTTATGAGATCATGCATTCTGTAGATCTTTCCAGGTCTTATGGCCTACAAGGATGCCTTGCTCAAGGCCTTTGAATGTTGTTTCGAACTGCAATCATAACCTGCCCGGGTCCGGGTTGCGGGGGCACGCTAAACTGCCATATAATTAAGTGGCAGAGGCAGATGACATAAAATGTCGTTGTTGTCCATACCGCGGCCCCCAGGCTTCATTTCCCCAGAAGCGCAACCTCGAACATACCACAATATGTTACGCATGTAGCGAGAAAGAGAGTCTCAGATGGGCCAACAAAAGATCAGCAGGCGACAGCGACCTTAAAGAAGATCCCGAAGGCAATCCCCCTCAGAAACAGGCACGCCGCAATACAGATACCACCGCTCCACGCCGGGGTCCCAATGTGCAGCCTGCCAAGGGGCTTGCACACCTTGAATGGTCGGACACCGTCGCGCTTGTCACTGAACACAAAAATCAGGCCTTTGAGCTTGGCGCCTTCATTAACATGAAGGGGGAAAGCGCTCACAAAGCCTTCGAGGGAATCGAAACCGGTCAGGAAACTGCGAAGAAAATTGCTTCTTTTATGTGGGAGGCAACGCAGTACCGCTTCATGTACGTCCTAATATTCTGCTTTCTGCCTGGTTTTCCTGTCTAAAAACAAATGCTCAGCTACAAGCAGAAAGTGGAGAGTCGCAGCTCCACGGCCGTCATCACTTACACCTTTTATTGTGCTCAAAACGAGAAGGAGGTGACCAAGGCCCGACTGGTGGAGAACCCGCAGAAGCGACGGGCTCGTATGAAGATGGACCGTTTCCCGTGTAACGGGTGCCTTCATGTTACCACCGATGCGAACAATTGTGACACCGTCCGACTCCATATACAGCACCATCGCGCGCACTGCCATTACGTCGATATTTCCGTTCCCGAAGATATTGCAAAGCTGGTTGAGGAAATGAAGACCCAACCTGCCTCTAATGTTTGCTATTCCATCCTCATCCATGTTTGAAGTTAAACTAACCGAATAATCTGTTCCAGATTTGGACGCGCGTTCTTCAGGACCATCCTGGTACGGAGGTCACACAAAAGCAGGTATATGTGTTGTGGTCCACATTGAATGAAGGTGTGTGGACACTCGACAACGATCAAGTAAAATCTGCGCAGATGTTACTGGACAAAATGCATGGTAAAGAGATGGAAGTGATCGCGATACATCAAGAAGACAGTGTCCACTGCATCGCATTCGCATTTAAAGAGGTCCTCGACGAGTGGGCAGACAAAAATGAGGAGCTTGCTATGGATTCAACGTGTAAGTCCCCCGTTTCACCTGCCGGAGAGAAGAGAAGTACTCGCCAGAATTTTAGGGCGGACCAATGAGGCCGGGTACGAATTGTACGGATTCGTCGGGGAAGCCAACGACCAGGCTGTTCCCTTCACCTTCTTGTTTACAACAACTACCAATGGCATGGCACCAGAAGGCGCAAAAATTTGAATGCTGTCCGACGTTCTCAAGTATTTGAATCGTCAGTGCCCTCTCCTTATGTTTACCCTTTCCGACAAGGAGCCCGCCGAGATAACCGCAAGTCGCTCAGAGATCCCGCACGCGAAGCATCAGCTTTGCTATTGGCACGGCATAAAATATGTCACTGAGCGGCTAGCGGAAAACAGACCCCCGGCGCACTATGATCCGCGGCGTGCTCATGCGGAATTCAGCTTCATCGACCCAACGTGGGCGCCCAGAATTTCATCGGGATGGAGTGAAGATGAAGATGGAGACGGGC
This sequence comes from Mycena sp. CBHHK59/15, assembly GCA_029204085.1. NCBI lineage: Eukaryota > Fungi > Basidiomycota > Agaricomycetes > Agaricales > Mycenaceae > Mycena > Mycena sp. CBHHK59/15. The sequence continues at coordinate 40,724 of JARGXW010000154.1, read as the reverse complement.
CGCCAGATCTCGATGGCTCGACACCACCTTCCACCTGTGTGCCACCCGTTTTCATCCTGAAGAACGGCGACGTGTGCCACCCTATCTACCCAAATCCTCCCAAGCTCACAGGAGCGACACGAGAGGAGTTCTGCCCACCTGAATTTCGTTCCCATATCGTCGAGACATTTCGCACACACCTTCACGAGCATCCGTCTTTTCCGCGGAATGACCCTGAGGAGCGCTTCATATCTGCGGAAGAAATACATCGGCGAGCCGTGCTGGAACTATATCAGTACTGCTTTAAAAACAACCTCGGGCAGGTGGGGGTGTACATGTGGAATCGCTGGTACTGTTCGAAGAAATGGAAACTCTGGGCACGAGCAGCATGCAATGTGATTCCCCGTCTCAAAACGACAATGATCGTCGAGAGCATGTGGAAGCATATCAAACGGCGCGATCTCGCCCAGTTCAATCGCCCACGGCTGGACCTGGTTCTATACCTCATCATCATCGGCCTGCTCCCTCAAGTCCTGCAGACGCTCGCGTACATCAAGGGATTGCGTTGTGTCAGCCGCCCGAAGGCCCTCGCTGGGTGGCAGGAAGATTTGAAGGTCGCTTGGATGGACATGAGTCGCCCCGACGAACAGCGACTTATTGAAAAACAGTTGAAGTGGCTCAAGATGCCTCGAAATACCAAGGGCCGTGAGGAGCACTTGCGGCAGCTGGAGGAAGAAGAACATCGGGACCGTGGCACATACGTGACCGACATCAAGAATTGGGTGTGCCCCTGCCCGGCATATCGAAAGAATCGGTTCTTAATTTGCAAGCACTTGGTCAGAGAAGCGAACAAGTTACTCGATGATCGGCCCCGTACCGATCTGCGCTTCTTTCTGGACATGCGTCGCAATCATTACCCACCCTACTATTCCATCGTGGGAGTCAACGCCCAGGAACCCGACAAGGAAGACGAGGGAGATATCAGTGTCCTCGTTCTTGGGCTGCGCGGTAGTAGCCCGGTCGCGAAAGCTGTTACTTCCACATCTTCTCAAGCCTCTGAAACACAGTGCGACGTGGCAGACTCTGGTGACGATGCTGATGACCATGTTGCGAGGACCGGGGGCTTGGAGCAGATTTCCACTAGCGGGCCGACAAACTCTGAGTGCGGTATTGGTGGCGCAGGGGAGGAGTTTGATTCAGATGACGAGAATGGTGCCGACCGAGTATGTATATTACGATTACCTCCACCGGCCCATTTTCTAACTTACCATTAGGTCCACTTTTCGGCGGCCCGGATAATTCACTTCAAAGAGTGCATCGGCGAAGTCATTGCGGCGATGGAGAATCCACGCGGTGTTCATCCCAAGATGGCGAAGATACTGGATGCACTGGCCAACAAAGTGGAAAATGTTGGAGGAGATATTGGCCGGGATCGGGGGCGACGAACGAATGCGCGTACTTGGAAAGATAATAACACGAACACGATGTATTTAGATTGAGATACTGTACCATTTAGTTCAATTCGTATGTCACGTGTCACACCTGATTTCTGAAAACCCCTGCAATATTTTTTTCTCGATTTTGGCGGATTTTGGAGATTTGTCGGAAAAACTAAAAGTCACGTGCTGATACGAATTGAACGAAATGGTACAGTTACTGTACCATTTCGTTCAAAATTTTCTAAGGATTTGTGGCGGGGAAACCCGGCCCAAGAAGACACGGGGGAGACCAAGAGGAGACATTAGCCGCAAATGCACCCCCGCAAAAAAAAGCAGTCACGTGCACTTTCACATCACGTGTATTAGCCACGCGCCTAACTACTCAGGTGGGGGTGGGCACGGCCTACTAAGGCCTGATCTATTTGTACATGTTGATTGATGAAGCCTCTCTGCTAAATCCTCAATCAGAAACGCCTTCACATTTGTAGCAAGATGTCTGGAAACTCACCTTAATCCAGGAAGAGGATCAAAGGAGAAACACTAAGACAGGGACAGGGAAAGAAACAGGAACATTGCGTGGGGTTTCAGTAGCTAGCAAGGTACAGGATATCGTAGTAAGAGCAAAAAGAAGGTAAGTCACGTGTCCGATCTGTCAGTAAAGTAGCGTAGCAGGTTTACACCCCTCCCCGTCTCCAAAAGAGAGTATACCTCAACAAAAACAAAAAGAAGTGTGGATAATAAGTAAAAATGCGTGCCCGGATCCATACGCAGGTTTTACGCTGGCCCACTATGGGGAATTTCACCGGCCGCCGTTAGAAAAGAAAGGGTCGCGCGCCGGCACTTCAGTCCTTCTCGCGCGCGATCCAGCGGTCGAGGGCCTCGTTGTCGGCGAGGAGTCGACCTGGGAGCCAGCGGTTTCCGTCTGGGCCGGAGCCTCCTCCGACGAAACGAACCAAGTATTGGTGTCCTCGGCCGCGCTTGCGTTCGTCGATGATTTCGTCGACGACGAACTCTTCGTGTCCATCGATTATCACCGGTGGCGGTTCGACGTTCATGCGAGAGGGAAATTTGATGTTGTCGTTCTCTATAAAAGGTTCGAGTTCAGATGCGTGGAAAACAGGGTAAACGAGAGGCTGGTCGCAGAGGTCCAAAGTATAAGTTGAAAACTCAGCGTGCTTTTCCAGAATCTTGTACGGGCCGTCTAGTCGAGGCATGAACTTTGCAGCGCGTCCGTCTTTCTTCTGTTTATAATGTGTCCGGCGATTCTTCGTGGAAAGCTTCACTCGGTCGCCAACTTTAAGATCATGATCTGGGCGTCGATTCTTGTTTGCCTGTTCGGCTTGGGAGAGCTTCGCGGTGAGGAGGTTGTCCTGCGCCTCCGCGACGTCGACTGATAGTTGCCGGATAATGTCCGCGGCCAGTTTCTCCTCGGACGGGGTGTCCCTTGAGGGAGGAATTACGAGAGGAGGAATGATGCGTGGGGATCGTCCCATTCGGAGTTGGAATCCCGAGAACCCCGTAGAAGTGTTTAAGGTGTTCATAATGTCGAACCTAACGCGGGGCAGTGCACGGACCCAGCCCTTTTGGTTTTGAGCTACGTGATATCGAAGGGATTGATTGACAGTTTTATTTGTGCGTTCGCTAGAGCCGTCGGTCTCGGGGTGGAAAGCGGTAGACATTTTAAGCTTTACTCCGGTAAGCTTGTGTAAAGCCTTCCAGAAGGCGGATACAAAGAGTTTGTCTCGGTCTGAGATTATATCGAGAGGTAGCCCATTCTCGCAATACCAGTTGTCGAAGAATAGGAGGGCCAGTTCGGGAGCTGTTAATTTGTTGACGTTGGAACTAGGCGGACATCTGAGCCAAGTCGGCATGTGAAGGTTACAAGCGAGTCGAATCCCTGATCTTTCGGAAGGGGGCCGATGAAATCAATAGCGACTGAGTCGCCGCGTTGTTCCGGAATAGGTAACGGATGCAGGGGCCCCGCCTTTTTCTTGGCGGTGCGGCCTTTGTTGCGTTGGCAGTCTGAACAGCCCGGTATGTATGCTTTTTCGAGGTCTGTGCGCATATTCGGCCAGTAGTATGCATTGCGAAGTGATTGATAAGTTTTGTCAAAACCAAAATGGCCGAGGTTGTCATGAGCGAGTTGGAATAGCATTTCTCGGAGGTTTCCCGTTCTGGGGACAACGAGACGAGTTGCGACAAACCAAAGCCCATCACGTTTCTCTAGACCCGGTACGCCTAGCGAGGCAGAATCCAGCTTTTTGCACCAGGGGTCTTCGGCGTAACCTTTGCGGATGGATTCGAGGATTGATGCGTCGGCTGTCACTTTCAGCACGGAAGCAATCGGCAGGGAAGATACAAATGATGCTTCCACGGAAGCAGTTTCGCTTAGGCATTTCGTAGCGTAGAATTGGGAGTCGTTCAGCAGAGGGATAATGGAGGCGATGGGTGGAGGTTGATCCTCGTCGCCGCTTTGCAGCCACGGGGCAGGGCCCGGCTCGCTGGACAGGGACTCGTCGAAATCGGTCCGAGACAATGCGTCAGCCACGGTGTTGTCGGGGCCCTTCACGTAAACAATTCTGCAGTCATATTGCGCTAGGTATTCCATCCACCGCGCCGGGCGGCGAGACAGGTCCTTTTGCGTGTTGAAGTTTTCTAAGGTCCGATGATCTGTATACACGGTGAATTCTGACCCGATTAGGTCAACGCGCCATCGGTGGAGGGCTCTCATAATAGCGAGCATCTCCTTCTCGTGTACGGGGTAATTAAGTTCCGCGTGCTTGAAAGTCATAGAGTCAAAAGCGACAGGTCGAGCCGTTTCCCAAGTAGGGCCGAAGGATAGAATAGCGCCGGAGCGTTTGTCGCTCACGTCGCAAGTAACGTAAATGTTGTTTTCACCTGGGTTCTCGTGGTCGATGGTAGTCACGCAGTCTGCGCTCAGAACAATTTATTTTACCTTGTCAAAGGCAGTCTGGTGGATGTCCGACCAAGGGGGGAAATGCTTATCACAATCTTTTGTCGTTAAGGCCTCGAGGATCCGGGTGTGGTCTGCTAAGTTTGGAAGCAGAAAGGCGAGGTAACGTACAACACCGAGAAAGGCGCGTACATGGGTGGAAGATTTGGGTTGCGGCCAATTGGCGATACGTTCGACTTTCTTGGGATCAGCTTGGATCCCGCGAGTGGAGATGCGGTGGCCCAAGAAATCCACTTCATATTGGAAAAGCTTTGTCTTTTTTGGGTTGCAATATAGGGAGGCTTTCTGCAGTGCATCAAATACCATTCGAATGTGCTTGTCGTGTTCTTCGACATCTTGTGACCATATAATAATATCGTCTAGGTACACATGGCAGATTTTACCAATAAGATCACGGAGGGCCGCAGTGACCCTGCGTTGTTGGACAGAAGGTGCGTTGCGGAGGCCTTGAGGCATTACAAGCCATTCGTATAGGCCCAGCGGTGTGCTTACTGCGGTGTACTTGACTGAGTCTGGGTGCATGCGGGTTTGAAAGAAACTGTCTGTGAAGTCAATCGTGCTCCAGATTTTGCCTTTAGCACAATCTGCGAGTATGTCGTCTATGCGACGTAGTGGGAAGGAATCACGCTCGGTAACAGCGTTGATAGGCCGGAAATCATTAACCCAGCGTGGCAGGACAATTTTATCGACTTTAGGTATCAGAAAGGCGGTGACGCGTGAGGCGAGGATGATGGGTGTATGCGGCCGGCGTCCAGGTGAGCTTTAATCAAGGTGGCCCAGGCTTCTTTGTATTTCCGCGGGCTTTGGTAAGAGCGGGTCTGGAACTGCATGTCAGCCTTGTCGGGCTTGAGCTTTATCTCGCAGTACACGTCGGTTGGGAGGTCATCACGTGTGGCATGGGTTCAAAAATCTTCTTGTATTCGGATCTCAGCAGGTCTGCACGTTGTTAAGTTCGTCCCAATGTGCGAGTATCTCGACGCGTTCGCGGACGGCGGCGATGACGTTGAAGGGTTTCACCTCTTCGAAGAGCTTATTTTTCTCCATCGAAATGCGACGTGAGTCGCACACGGCGTTGAGTTCTTTCATCATTGACTTATGATCACGGTCCGTCTTACGGAGTTTCTCGCGCAGTTTGGTCTTGGGTTTTGGGACGGGCTTAAGTGGGGCGGGGTTCAGTATGTCATGACCACAACGTTTATCGATTGCAGTGCGAGCGTTATGGTCAATTACAATATGGTTACGGTGTAAAAAGGTAGACCAAGTATGATATCGGCGCAGAGGCCGGGCGCGACGAGGGCGCGGACGGAAGATGAGGACCACGATTGGTCGATTGTGTGCATATTCAGTTTCACGTAATGCGTAAGAGACGTTGAAGAAAGTAGTGTGGGATCTGACATCGCAAGGGAAACATCTTCGGGTTGGTGCAAGCGGCGTGGGCAAAGTTCAAGCTTTTTGACGAGCGACTCGCTCACGAGGACTAGGTGGCAGCCGTTATCAATTAAGGCTTTTACGCGTAGAGGGAAAGAACCAAATGGGCCGTCCATAAGACAGTCCCATATGAGGTGGGGGATGGAGTGTGGAACAGAGGAACTCACGTCGTCGCGGGAAAGGTCATTGTCGAGGCTGCCGCTGGTGTCGCTGTCTCCGGTGACGGGGGGCATGACAGCGGCGACGACCTTGGAGGACGACGCAGTGTTGCTGGACGATTTGCCTTTGCGGGCCTTGCGGGCGTCGGTGACGGACTTCTCCGTGACAATGATGTGGTTGTCTGCGGTCATCGGTTCGGGGCATTCGGACCAGCGATGGCCTGCGAATGGCTTGCGGCAGCGATTGCAGCCTTCATTGTCCTTGAGAAAGTCGTGTTCGGTCTCGGTGAGCTTGGGCGGGTATGGGTTCGTAGAGGATGAGCTGCCGGAGGCGGGCTTTCCCGACTTCGGTTCGCGGCGTTTGGAGGAGCGGTCGTCGGAGTCGACATCGCGGGCCTTGCGCTTGTTCTCCTTGTTCGCTTCCGCGATGAGTCGGTGTTGGACGTCGAGGTTGCGGCGACGCTCTTCGTCGAGACGGTTAACAGCGCGGATGTATTGATCCAGCGTCGAGCCGGGTTTGGCAATGAGCAGCTTCAACTTCTCGTCGCGCATGCAGATGAAGCGTAAGTCGTCCGCCATACCGGCTTCGAGCTGGTGGCGTGTCTGGATTTCACTAATCGGGGTGGTATCGGCGAGGAGGGAGGTATGGGAAATGAGGGTGGTAGCGAACTGGTCAAAGGTCTCGTCGGGGCCCTGGCGCATGCTCATTACGTTCGAGCGCACGGTAGTTTCCCAATCGTCGTCCAAGAATTTTTCTTTGAACTCTGCCATGAACTGGGCAAACGAGAGGGCGATGAGACGGGTGCGGGTGGCAGCGGGGCGGACCCAGTTGGTGAAGTGGGCGTCCATGAAGCACCCAAGTATAGTCATGACCTGCTTGTCGTCGGCGACGTCTTTGGCATTGAAGTAATTTGTGCATGCCAGCACCATGTCGTCGATTACGAGGGGGGTCAGTTCGCCCTTGTGCAGCGTGGGCAGTTTTGAGGCGTGCCTCTCCACATAAGCGTACTTGGAGTCAGCGGGCATGGTGAAGGACGGCTCGGAGTCCGTTGAGGAATCGGACGGGCGGGGTGCGGTCTTGCGGCTGGGTGCCGGGGGGGAGGGCAGCGAGGGTGGCGAGGGCGGGGAAAGAGTCGGCTCGGGAGGAGACTGCGGTGGAGACCGCGGGGAGGGTGGAGACGGTGGGAGGCTTGGCAGCGGAGAGCTCAGTTCTTCCACGGTGGCTGTAGCTGGTTGTTTGGAAGAACGGGTACGGGCGTGTGTGGGCGTCGAGGGACGTCGGCGATTCAGGATGGGCAGAGATTGGGTGGGGAAAAGTTTTGGGGTTTGGGGTTGGTGGCTGTGCGGGTGACGTGGCGTCTGTAAGACGGTGGTGAGCTCTGTGAGCCCGTCGTCTGTGACGCTGAGCGTCTAGGTGTCGTTCGCGTCCCTAACGGGGTTGGCGAGTGCGACGTCGGCTTAAGCGGGACCAAAACGGAGGCTGATCACTGTGATCTGCACGTCCGGCGGCCGCAACGATTGTTGTTTCAAAAAAAGTGGAAACTCACCTTAATCCAGGAAGAGGATCAAAGGAGAAACACTAAGACAGGGACAGGGAAAGAAACAGGAACGTTGCGTGGGGTTTCAGTAGCTAGCAAGGTACAGGATATCGTAGTAAGAGCAAAAAGAAGGTAAGTCACGTGTCCGATCTGTCAGTAAAGTAGCGTAGCAGGTTTACAATGTCCTCCATAAGCAGCCAAAGCTAAGAGGCAAAGTGTCTCAAAATCCCAACATCTCGGGATCCTTCTGGACAGATTTTTTAAAAGTAGTCAGATAAAAGTTTTTGTATTTCGGTTCAAGTGGCAGGGGGGTTTACAAAATTCTGCCCAGAAGAATCTCGAGATATTATTAATATATTGAGATCAGCCGCCAGCTGGAGGTACCAAGGGGGGTGAATCAGCCCAAAAATGTGAAGTCGCCAGGGCACAATCACAGTAATAATGACGCGTTACAGAGCGTGACCAACCGTGTTAAGAGGTGAAAATCCAGGACTAACACATTAAATCTCAGTGGAGGTCCAATGGCTCACTTAAGAGACCGTCAAAACCAGCTTCTGGGACCATCTTACATCTACAAGTATCATTAACATGGGGGAAAACCAAAATACTGCATCGGCACGTTTTGAAGTGGCTATGTGCTTATGTAAGTGGCCATAAGCGACCTAGGCTGTGCCCACCCGGGACCCGTGATTATGGTTTTGGAGGTTGAATCCAAATTCCGGACAAATTTTCAGATTTGGCCTGCATAACTCAGATCTTTGTCCGGACAAATCAAGGTGACAGTGGCGACAGCTTGGATCTTAAGTCCGGACAAGGGGATTTATTTCTGGAAGGTCAGATCAAAGTCCGGACAATGGCCAGTCAGGGTGGCACTGGCACACCATGAGGCGCCATGAGCCACACTTTGTCCTACTATTTTGGATGTCAAAAGATACATTGTCTGTGAAACAATGACCCTTTATATATAACATGTCCTTTTAAAAGACCTGGGGGTGCTTACGGCCGAGACAGGGCTTGCCACCAGCTGAGCCAGAGCCCAAAAAATTTAAAGGCAAGGTAAATACCAATTTATTTAATGTAGATAGAGTTTTTTTTTTGCGATTTTTAAAAACTTCTGGCCCTTTTTTGTCAAATTTGAAGTCAGATCTGAAGTCCGGACAAAATTTTGGCCGAGAGCAGCTTAGATACAGTACTATCAATGACTAGGAAGCTGGCCACTTCCCTCATACACAGCCTGAATTTTGTTCAATGTGAAATCTGAGTATCGGAGAATGTTTAGGGACGTTAGATGTTGGTGCGCACCAAGTTGGAAGAAATTCTGATGAGGTGATCCAGAGCTGTGCTCCAGTGATAATCGGGGCCGGACCCGATCACGTGATTTCCTTAATTTTGACCGAAGGTGCATGACAAACAAGCTGCCAGAACTTTACCAATTCTCCTTCAATCCATGACGTCGACCACTCGTTACCCACTCTTAATGTCGGGCTTTCTTCTGATCATCTCAAAGGATGGCCTTGTTCCGCTCTAATCTTGCTATCTGCCCTTAAACTCTCACTGTCAACCGCAAATTAATGACATGTGACCCCATCAGCAAGCCTGCGCGCCGGGGACCCCTGGGCCGCTACCGCTCCACAACTTGGCAAGGGCATTCAACGACCCCAAGGGCCCACTTTGAGATACTATCCCCCATTTTACCGATTTCATTTGCCCCGCCCCACTGTCGTTTACAAAAACGGGTCAAAATCCATCCTGTCGTAAATCCAAACGTCAGGTTCTCAGCAGCAGGACCGGAGGGTGGAACAAGTGGTCCAAGTATGTTCATTAGGTTCCTGTGGACCCTATAATAACTCATCTTTATTCCCTATGACCTCTTGCCCATGCATGGCCCTCCGCAATTCGGTAGGTTTGGGGGTTTTTGACTCACGTATAATTCGCCATCCGAGTTCGATTTACCCGGGTCCTTGTGTTTATTCCAGGTCAATACATTTGTCTCTCATGCTCCGTGTCCATCTTGAGTACGTGTGCGCTGCGCATGAGCCCATATAAGCCTCGACGCGAGACACCCTTTCTTCAGAACATCTGTTCCAATTCTCAACCCTCTGGGACATCTCAGCCTCTCACTCATGTTTACAGACACACAAAGCAATGTGCCGCTCAACCCCTTCGACCGCGCCACCGCGACAGGTGTCGCCGCCGATCTGGACCTGCAGGACGTCGATATCGAGCTGCGCTACAAGTGGGCTATAACAGCGGTTCGAGTCCGCGGACTATCATCTCGGAAGGCCGCGGACCTTTACCGGCTCCCTCGTAGCACCCTCGACACCCGTCTCAAAGGGGTTAAATCGCGGCGGGAGGCCCATGAACACCAACGCGTCCTGGGTCCTGCCAAGAAGGAGTATTAGTCGAGTGGGTGAAGGTATTTAGTGTCCCTTTAATTACCATCCGCATCTCAATGTTATCTCCAAGATAATGGGGCGGCGGGGTCTCCCCCTCTCTTTAGAAACTATTGGGAATTATGCCGCCGATATCGTCGGTGCGCCGCTGGGTGAGACATGGCCGCGCCGTTTTAAGGTAATACTACTTGAAATGACCACCTGAAGAGCTGGCTAATAATCAACCAGGATCGTCACAACGACACCCTACGTGTCCGTTGGACCCATGCTCTCGAAATCTGTCGTGCCAAGGCATTGAACCCTACTGCCGTACACGAATACTTCACACTCTTGACCGAAACCATCAATAAATACGATATCAACTGGAAAAATATCTATAATATGGACGAAAAGGGTATCCAGCTCGGTATTGGAGGGAAGGCTCGTGTCCTCGTTGATCGTGACCAGAAGAATGTTCAGAAGATAGAGTCGGGCAATCGGGACTTGGTCACCATCATTGAGTGTATCTGCGCAGATGGAACGGCACTTCACCCGTCGTTTGTCTTCCAGGGTGCACGGCGCGACCTGCGCTGGGGGGAGAACAATCCGGACAATGCGAGGTATGGTTAATTTGCATCCTGCAACCTAAACTAACTGTCTCCAGTATATCGGTTTCGCCGAATGGTTGGACTGACCAGGAATTGGGCTCGATGTGGTTCGAGAAGGATTATGCCCCGGAGACTGCTGCACGCTTGGCGAATTCTACGGACTATCGCCTACTTATCCTCGATGGACACAATAGCCACTGTACGTTTCGATTTGCTCATTTCGGCGAGCAAAATCGTATAATCATTTTGTGTCTTCCCTCCCACACCACTCATGCTCTTCAGCCGTGTGACGTCGGTGTATTTGGCCCGTTGGCGACGCTGTGGGGCAAGCAGGTGTCTAAGGTGCGAGATACCGCGACCGCTGTAGACATATCTGATGTATTTTCCGAAGATGAATGCTAAACACGTTGAGATCGATAAATATAATCTCCTGTTTCACTACTCGGAAGCACGGAAAGCGGCTTTCAAGTCTGAGACGATTAAAGCATCATTCAGAAAGACCGGAATTTGGCCGCTCAGTGAAGCCGCCGTCCCTGTTTCTTTGTTCGAACCATCAAAGAATTTCTCAAATCAGCCAGTGGCACAACCAATGCCACCAAAATTACCGGCACTGCTCATCCCCAGAAACCCCACCACCACCTCGGGCTCCTCGACGCCAGCTACGTTGACGGCCGCATCACGTTCTTCCATAAATCCGACCACGGCATCGGGCTCCTCGACACCGGCTACATTGACGGTGACATCACCTTCTTTGGCAGCCAGCTCCCAAACTTCCCCCTCCACCGCCAGTCCATCCATGTCACCTCCTTCGACCCCCCCACGTGCGGCGACCCCAGATCAGATAGGCGCTGTGCAGGCCCTCTATCGCTTGGCCCTGCCGTCGCCACTGAAGGGTGCATCTTCCCGTAAAGCCTTAGCGGAGGAAAATGCTCGCCTTCGGTATATTGCCGAACTTGCTGGGATCGAGCTGGAGAAGAATTACGCACAAATGCAGTTAATGAATCGGGAACATGCCCGTCTGCGAACTCAGATTATCGCCAAAAAGTCGAAGCAGAAACGATCATACACGACCAATCAAGCACGCTTGCTCACCGGGCCTGAGATGGTTGCTGCCCTCCTGAACGATGACCACGTCAAGAGCATGAAGGCAATGATGAAGGAGATGGGGCCGCAATTTCGGGCTATCAAGAAGGTGCGAGATCGATTTTATACCAGTGAATATTCTAACAAATGTACTTAGTTGTTAACTAAAAACAAGGCGGTCGTCTCCGGACCCGCCAACTACGGCAATTCGGCGGGAACAGAGCCGGAGATTGTGCGCGGGCGGGGGCGTGGGCGAGGGCGAGGGCGAGGGCGAGGGCGTGGGCGTGGGCGTGGGCAAGGGCAAGGGCAAGGGGAAGGCCGTGGGCAGGGACAGGGCGGACGTGGTCGTGGTCAAGCATCTGACGCCGCAGATGGGTCCGATGACGAGAGTGAAGCTGCACCGGCTCGCGGACGTGGTGGAGACACGCGAGGGCGTGGACGTGGACGTGGACGTGGATGTGGACGTGTGCGTGGACGTGTGCGTGGCGGTGGGGCGGGCCGAGGCGGCAGTCGCAGCGAGTCAGATGATGAGGAGCAGTCAGAAGATGAAGAGCAAGACATACAAGAAGAGCCCGAGAGTCCAGATGAGTCCTCCAGTGATTCTTCCGATGACGAATCAACTCGTAGCGGAAGCGGCAGCCCAGAAGCAGCCCTGGGTGTCATTGACGATGCCGAGCTTCAAGAACCCGAGGGCGACGAGGTCGAGATTGCGACCTTCAATGGGCATCGCTGGGTGAAGGGTAACATCGAGTTTCAAGTGGTATGGACGGATAAAGATGTCACCTGGGAGCCACTGGCAAACATCAACGATTGCGCGGCAATGGACGTCTACTTGGCTCATCATAGCGTCGCTGATCCCATATTGTTAGGGAAGTGTAAATTCGTCATCAATAAGGCCTTGAGGGCCAGTAATTAGGTGTTAGAACAGTAGCATAGGTCCCTAGCATCGTTTGGCATCATACAAAAGTGTCTAGGTTAACAGAGGAAGCGTGTGTGTGCTTGCGAAGACGAGAAAACGACGCCATCATTTTGCCATCAAATCGTTCCCACGCCTGGCCAGGATCACCGTTTTGGCCGCTTTTGGACTTGCCGGTGGGAAATATTCACCGGACGATCAATATCCCACCAAATGACGTGTGAGTATGCTCAATCTCTTCGCAGGATGCGCGCCGAACTTCTGAGACAGCACGGAACTGCCTGATCCTCCCAAATGGCTTTGTATATTGTCAAAACCCCTAAGGTGGCCAGGTTCCCGGCGCGATATAGTATCCGGACAAAATTTTTGAACCCTGGGTGGCCAAAAGTCCAGACAAAATTTTCAACACGGCTGATTTTGGGATCTAACCTCCAAAGCCATAATCATGGGTCCTGCCCACCCCCAACTAAGGTAGGCGTCAGTCACTGCCCACCAACGATCACATGACTTTTGTGACATAATTTTGGCGGAGACACTGCTCGCGCACAAAACAATTCATGGTATATTGACGGCCTAGAAAGTGATCTTTCAGTGTTTCTCGAGACACGCTCAGTCGCGGTTTGAGATATTTCTTTTTCTTGGTGGAGTAGTGAGGCAAAAAAGAAAACTTTTTTTATTCAACGCAGAATGAGCCCCAATCGCGTTTGAGAGCAACTTCAAGTCGGAGGTGCCGAGATTTTTGCCGTGTGACCGTGACGTGACACGTGACTCACGTGCCCGCCGTCCCGCCTCTCAGCGCCCGCCGGACGCGTCAAAAGCGTGTAAACATGCCAGCATTGAAGCGGAAAGCGCGTGCCCTCAACTTGGGCTCCTTTTCTCAGGTTTTTCACTCTTTTTCACCGGGGAAAACTCATTTTTACCAGTATTCGACAGAAAAAACAAAAAGTGCAGGAAGAACTTACTCCTTCACCCCCGGAGTCACCGAGACCTTTATCCCCCATGTCAATCACCTCTGATATTGACCAGCCCACTGATCCCGGCATCGACTGTTCCCATTCGGATGACGGCAGCTCGATTCTATCAGAACTTTCCGAGGATCTTCGTGATGTTCCCGTCTTCGAAACAGAGCAGACATTGCTCAGATGGCTTTCGCTTGGCAAGGAGAAGGTCAAGAAGCTTGTGGAAAACATGAAGCCTAGCCTCCTCCCAGCGCGGGGACCATATTTCAAAAGCAGGCTTGGCGCGACACCGGCGGCACGGACAGTCAGATTAAAGAAGGCTGAGGAGAGGAAGCTTGCTGCACAGCATGGAAATGGCTTGATGGGATGGTTCCAACGACCACAGAAGGTCGACACGCCTGAACGAGCGGCAGCCGCAAGCGACTTGGACACCGTCGAGGACCCTGTCATCGCAATGGCAAACAGTCCATCTGTCAACGCATCTGGATCCCGGGTTATCTCACGACCCCCGGTGACTGTCGAGGATGTTTCCGATGATGAGGATGAGGACCACAAGTCCCTGTCCCCTTCAGAACTTAGCCTCCGGGAGGAAGAGGGCCTGGGAGATCTCGAGGAAATATTTGCACGCATTCAGCTTGAATTTCAAGATGCTGCTTTACCCGAGACGGTGGGAACTGCTGTACCATCCGGGGCTGCTCCCAGCCCATCCCAGCCGACACCGACATCAAATCCAAGCACCCAGCAGCGTGTCCCATATGTTCCGGGACAACCGATATCATTCTCCCGCGCCGATCAATCATTTTCCTACACTCCCGCGCCCAAACCAGTGGGGCCGCCAGGCCGTCCACCATCTGCGCAGAAGGTGGAGGAAGCCATAGTGAAGCTGAATGCGATTCTTCACCCATCCCGGGGCCAAACACAATGGGCTTTAAAATTGCCGACTTGAATATGATTTTGCGGGCTCGCTTGGAGCTGATGATCAGTTTCCTCCGGCTCTATGCCTCCGACGGGTATACGCAGTGGGCGAAATCAGCGGACATTATCGCGAGGGCAGCGGGGAAGGGCTCGTGGCTTTCGCGCCGCATTCGGGAATGGGTGGTGGCATTTATCAAGGATGAAAACAAGTTGCCGATGGCGGAGTACGGGAAAATGAATGCGACAGTTCTGGAAGATGAAGATTTAGCCCAAGAGCTCCATTTACATCTCCAGGGGCTCGGGAAATATGTCGCCGCCCAGGATATTGTCAACTACATGGCCACGGACGAGATGAAAGCATGCCTGAACCTCAAAAATGGCATCTCCATCCGGACGGCGCAAAGATGGATGAAGCAGATGCAATATCGTTGGACCGCAGAACCGAAGGGAATGTATTCCGATGGTCACGAGCGGGACGACGTTGTGGAATACCGACAGAATGTCTTTCTTCCCCGTTGGGCAGAACTCTCCAAATACACAAGGAAATTCACAGAAGACGGGGAGGAGGTTGGAACGGCAGAGGCAGCCGCAGCGGCGGCAGCCCGAAAGCTCAAGAAGAAAACCAAAAGGCGCGCAGTCGAGGATCTTGACGAGGTGTGGGATGCCGATGAGCAGGAACTTCAGCGGTCATTTATCGCTGCGCCCGATGGGAAAATTGTCGTGATCTGGAGACACGACGAGTCAATTTTCTACGCAAATGACCACCGAAAAATCCGATGGGTTCACGCATCAGAGACCGCCAAACCGTACGCGAAGGGGGAAGGAGCTTCAACGATGGTCGCTGCGTTTGTGTCAGAATACGGTTGGCTCGCTCGGCTCACACTTCGACCGGGGAAAAACCGTGATGGCTACTACACCAATTCGGAGATCCTCGTGCACGCTACCCTTGCCATGGATATTTTGGACGTAACCCGCCCAAATGAACGTCATGCCTTTGCCTACGACAATGCTAAAACCCACACTGCACGACCCCCGAACGCATTAAGCGCGCGCCTGATGGTTGTCAAGCCTCCGACATCGAAAAGCAAGAAAAAAAACTTCCTCTGCTCGGTCAAAACAGCAAACGGCGTGGAATTGGTGCGAATGCGAGACGGTCAGTTTGCCGACGGCACCCCACAGTCGCTTTACTTCCCCGATGGCCACCCCCAAGCCGGCATCTTCAAGGGTATGCGGATCTTGATCCACGAGCGGATAGCCAAAGGGGCTGCACTTCCGAACCCGGACAAACTAAATGCCCAATGTACCGGCTTCAAATGTCCGCCCGGGCGGACAGATTGCTGTTGCCGTCGGATTCTCTTTACGCAGCCCGATTTCGCCAATCAAAAATCACTTCTCGAGGAACACTGTGAAGCTCGCGGATACGAGGTCATTTTTTTCCCAAAGTTCCATTGCGAAGTCAACTGCATAGAACAATGTTGGGGTTTTGCCAAGCGAATTTATCGAATGTTTCCGTCATCTTCAAAAGAGGAGGACCTCGAGCGCAACATGAATGCTGCACTCGACGCTGTTCCACTCAAATCTATGCGGAAGTAAGTACTAACCTGTCGAGAAAAATACCAGAACTTATTTAGAGTATTCAAGGTTTGCAATGCGTTCAGACCGCTTCATCGACGGGTACCGCAAAGGTCTCGGCGGGACCGAGTCCGCATGGGCAAACAAACGGTACCGCGGACACCGTGTTTTGCCAAAAAACATCATGGCGTTGTTTGATAAGTTCTGCCGAAAGAAGCAGTAGATGTATTCATACTATTAGATATACCAGTTTTTTTTGGACTCTAAACAACGCTGATTTCGCCCCCGAAAATGTCATTTTTCGCTCGCCGAGATTTTTGCCGCGTCACTGTCACGCGTGACATATCATGTGATCGTTGGTGGGCAGTGACTGACGCCTACCAGGACCCATGATTATGGTTTTGGAGGTTGAATCCAAAGTCCGGACAAATTTTCAGATTTGGCCTGCATAACTCAGATCTTTGTCCGGACAAATCAAGGTGACAGTGGTGACAGCTTGGATCTTAAGTCCGGACAAGGGGATTTATTTCTGGAAGGTCAGATCAAAGTCCAGACAATGGCCAATCAGGGTGGCACTGGCCTCTGCACTGATTCGAGACACCATGAGGCGCCATGAGCCACACTTTGTCCTACTATTTTGGATGTCAAAAGATACATTGTCTGTGAAACAATGACCCTTTATATGTAACATGTCCTTTTAAAAGACCTGGGGGTGCTTATGGCTGAGACAGGGCTTGCCACCAGCTGAGCCAGAGCCCAAAAAATTTAAAGGCAAGGTAAATACCAATTTATTTAATGCAGATAGAGTTTTTTTTGTGATTTTTGAAGACTTCTGGCCCTTTTTTTGTCAAATTTGAAGTCAGATCCGAAGTCCGGACAAAATTTTGGCCGAGGGCAGCTTAGATACAGTATCCGGACAAAATTTTTGAACCCTGGGTGGCCAAAAGTCCGGACAAAATTTTCAACGTGGCTAATTTTGGGATCTAACCTCCAAAGCCATAATCATGGGTCCTCGCCTACCTTACTGTAACAGTAGTTAGGCGCGTGGCTAATACACGTGATGTAAAAGTGCACGTGACTGCTTTTTTGCAGGGTGCGTTTGCGGCTGATGTCTCCTCTTGGTCTCCCCCGTGTCTTCTTGGGCCGGGTTTCCCCGCCACAAATCCTTAGAAAATTTTGTTCGAGTCTCCATCCACCAGCTGAGCATCTCAGCTCACATTCGATGAGCGAAGCCCCGACGACACGCAGTCTTTGCTCAGTCTAACTGTAACCACAGAGCGACTCAAGTCCGGGAATCCACATGGTAGCGGCCTCCGTGCTCACAAAGATTTCGTTTTCCTCTCGTCTCGCACAAACCCACAGAGCGCAGTACTCTGCCACCATCTCGGCGGCCTCACTGGTACTACTACTGTCCTTGCGCCGGACTCGGATACGAGTCAATTTTTACATACACGTACAATCCGCCGCGCTCTCATGCGCACGCCGACGCTGCGCCCAAACTCGCCGTCCCATCGGAAGACGCGATATCCCCTCCGTGTATCCGACGCACAGAGCCGCATTTCGCTCGTCTCGTTGTTTTGTTCTGGCCCAGGTATTGCATCCCCGCTTCGCGCATCACGATCCAGGGGCCAAGTGCTTTCATGCGCAGCAATATGTCGGGCTTCACGCTGCGAACCACACCCACGCCATCGCCCAGGAATATTAGATTTACCCTCCCGCAACAAAACAGGTGTTCTTGATAAGAACGTGGCTGGGATTTGGCCCGCTCGCTCAGGCGCGCTTTCTGCTTATGGGTACTCCGCTTTCCTGGGCACGCCCCAACGCAACGTATCTCCGGCGACAGAGAACATCTGAGATCCAAGTACGCACGTCCTGCCCTTCGCACCGAGCTGGGGAGCGACAGCCTAGTTGCACACGATGAATTCGTTCTGATACCGAAGGCACTTACTTATTCAGGCAGGTGGCGTGGGTATCCATGGGGGCATTTGTTGGGTCGAACGAAATTGACACACCGATGGTACGAACTTGACAGCTGCGCGTGGACACGGGGACGACACGAACTCACGACAATAGGGTGTTTCATAATTAAAAATTCAACCCCAACCTGAGCCCCAACTTGAGCCCCAACTTGACCCCAACTTGGCCAAAGTTGGGGCTCAAGTTGGGGACTCAATTGTGAAACACCTGCACTCCCATTTTACCAGAAACCAGGCTCAACTGAGCCTCAACTTCAAAACCACAACTTGAGATTTCTTCTCACAAGCAGTTAAGCAGGTTTGTCGGGAGCTAGAGTCGGGCATCGGAATGGTGGTGCTCTGAAATGTAGTTGTATTTTATGTGCCTAGCCTTGTAAATGGTTTTTGGTGGACTTGAATCATATGGTTATTTGCCTGAACTGCACTACAATTATTTTAGAGGTAGTTTGAGATGTGGCGGGAGTCAAGGCGGGAGACCGACGGCCGACAATGGAAAGATCAGAGTGGTTACATAATGATTGCGGTGGCAAAGGCCCGAGTGACCGAGATTAGCCGAAGTTGGGGCACGAAGTTGGGGCATCAAGTTGGGGTCGAAGTTGGATGTCAGATCGTGGGTATAGGCACGATTTGACATCCAACTTCGTTTCCCGAACTATTTGGTGCCCCAACCTGACCTCAAGTTGGGGTCCGAGTTGCGGCACAAGTTGTGGTCAAAATTCTAATTATGAAACACCCTAATGAGTATCGCCGCCCCGGGGCCGCGGCACCGAGCCTTCCAAGTGCTCCTGTGAGAGGACATCCCCTTTTGAGGCTACTCCGTTCGATGACAGCCTGAGAACTGCGCTCCTAAGTACTTGTTTGGATATTCACTACAATGGCTCGGGTTCGGCGCACCCCGGGCGTGGTCTGAAGTGCGAAAACTCGGATGTACTGCGCAGCTGCGGCGTGTGCGCATACGCTGCGCGGGCAGAGGATCGAACCAGAGCTGGGGTGCGGAGTTGGCGGCGAGTACTTGCCGGAGCGGGTGGTAAGTATGTACCGGTGGGAGCCTGTGCGCAATTCGAGAAGGGAAAATAGGATGGTATGTATGCCACGCAGACACGAGAGAACGGGACTCGTCACGCCGGCACACGAAGGGCTGGTAGTAGGTTATGAGGCCGCGGCCGCGGCTGGCTCGTCGCTCGGTTCAACGACAGCCTGAGAACGTGATACAGCAGACGACGACGACGGCAACACTTACTCAGCAGCGGAGAAGATTTGAATTCGTGCGCGTGCATTGTGGGAGGGCACCACTTGATGTGACGGCGCGCGTTGGGGTATAGTGTCGAGAACTCGGCGCCGGCAGTGTGGGCAGATGTCCGGCGCTCGTGTCTTCTCGGCTTGCGGGCGGAGAGAAAGAAAGAAGGAAGGTACGTGTGCTAGTCGCAGACACGAGAAAACACGTCGGTGCGCAATTCCCACGCGATAGACTGTGGTTGTGAGCCCGCAGCGCCGTTCAAAATCTGACATAACGGTAAGGTACCGGTCTGGCAGGAGCACATTGCGAACGAGCTGCGCGCGCGACAAGAATATGAACGAACGGAGAGAGGTCCGGACGCGGGGAACGACGCTAGACGCGGGCACTAGTGTGGGGGCCGGTGACGCCATGATAGCCGGACAGCCAGCGGTAGCGAAACGTGGAGCCAGAGCGTCGTCTTGTCTTGAGTGCAGAAGAACCAACTCGGGAGGACGATGTCTCGTCTCGATACGCAGAAGGGGGAGTCGCTGCGGTTCTGGGGGATGGGCAGCGAGCAGGGCACGGTTCGAAGGGCCACACCGACGGAGTGCGCATGGACCTGTCGACCAGTGGGCTAGGGTGGGTATCCCGGACGTTTTGGTTTTGGTTCCTGCGAGTGCGCGGTGCGCAGAAAAAAAATATAGACACCATGTAAGTATGATACGGGATAACGTGAATTTGAGGAAGGAGATGCGTCGGGAGTCGCGCGCCTCGGAGATGCCAGGAGTGGGACACGCTTTATGTATGTAGGGTATGACGCGAAAGAGCTCGAGGAAGGATGGTTCTTCACGACGGTGGCACAGGTTGAAAGACCGTGACAGACGGCCAGAGTGTCTATTTTTATTTATCGCGCAAGCGAGTCGTGGAGCCGTAGTGCGGGACGAAAAAACCAAAGGAAGAAGGTTCATGGCGGGACACGACGAGATGTCTAGACCTGCGCGCTGAGCCTGGGAGGGGGGTATGAGTTCGAGTATCAAGTGTAACGCGGAAGGCGCGACCTCGCGCTCCGCTCGAATTTGTTTTCGGAACATGGTACGATGCGCCGAGTTGAAGAAGACACTGCTAGCTAGCCGATGTCAAATGAGAGATAAGTTATGTAAATTACATCATATGTATCCGATGCCGGCACTCGACTTCAAACAAACATTTAACACACAAAGGTTCGACGTCGGAGCGCGGTCCAGGCGCAGGGGCAATGGGCCATAAGACTGGTCTGGGCGCTCGGGGGAGTACGATAGGATAGTGGCGCGTCAGGTGTTAGTGTCGTGTGCTCGTGTGGGAGGGCCTTTGTTTTTTCGGTTCTTGCTCGGTTCGAAAGGAAAAAATAGACGCTACGCTAAACTGCGATCAGACGACAGGGAGACTTGCTGGGAGGACTTTGAGAGCTATTTGGAGAAGTGACGTGGCGAATCACACGGTATTGGCGTGGGAGATTGGCTGAAGCGAGATAATTTTAATTAAGGAAGCATCATGCGGAGATCGTAAACCTATTGGTATTCTAGGAGATCCGGGCGGACATGAAACATGCAAAGAACCCGATAAGAAGCCGGGTTGGGTTTGATGCATGATGGATTGCTGCATTCGCATTCGGGGAACGGTGAACTTTTGTAAACTTGGCAAAGAGCGGGGAGATGCCAAGGCGAGGATCATGATCGTGATCTATAGCCGGCGGTTGGCTAGCTTACTTGGGTGTGCAGACCAGTGACGATTCGGCAGTAGGGACAGCCATCTGTAACGAGCAGCGTCGCCCAGGGTGGTAGCGGCGCACGTGGCGGGGAGGATGTTGACGTTTTACGCGCGGTGGCAGCAAGGACGAAGGCGGGTGCACCGCATGACATCACGATCGCGACAGCTGAGCGAGTTAATTGTGTCTGGCGTCGTGATGTCATCGATCGGGTTCGCTGTCCCGGCGGTGCCGTGCAGAGACTGGGCCCCAGTGCAGGAGGGCCGAGAGCGGGCTGGGTGCACGACGGCGGGGGCGGGCGGGGTGGACGCGCAGGTGGAGCGGGATGGCCTGAGCGGGAGATCGCCCTAGTTACCGGCTAGTGCGTGTTGGCCAAACAAGTGACGCAATGACGTAGGCCCACGGAAAAAGGGTGTCAGCGCCTCGCATACCGGTCGTCCGCTGGTCTCACCAGCACTACACTCCAGCCCCACTCTACAAGCCACCAATCACGAATACGATGGGCGGCGACCACAAGTGCCCCGTCTGCCAGGCCACCTTCACCGCCCCCAGCACGTTGCACGCCATATGCGCTCCCGTACGTACCCGCCCCGTCCTGTCGTGAATGCTCCACCCGTCTGTGCTTACCACATCTATCATTGTGGCTGCGGTGGAAACATGGAGTGGCCCCACTTAATGCTCCCACCTCCACCTGTTCGCTCCCTCTCGCCCCAATCCCTCGCTGACACCCACGCAGACACCGGCGACCGCCCGTACAAGTGCCAGCACTGCGGGGACCAGTTCGCGCGCAGGTGCTTGCGCTTTTGTTCCGTTTCGTTTTCTTGGCTGTGACGGCAGCACGCTAATCACCTGCTATTCGTGATTGCAGCGACCTGCTCTCGCGGCATGTCAACAAATGCCACGCGGCGGAGAAGCAGCTCGCGCCAGGAGGCGGAGGCGCGCCGGGGCGGCGGAAGGGCTCGACTGCCGCGATGCGCGCGACGACGAGCAAGCAGGCGTGCGACCAGTGCGTGCAGAGCAGCCTCCCGTGCGACGGGAGCAATCCGTGTGGTCCGTGTCTTCGTGTCTTCTGCGTCTGTTTGCGGTGTCGCCTCTTCGTCGTCGATGCATGACGTAGCGCTCGACGAACTTCAATTCCTCGGACGACTTCAATTCCCCGCGTCGTGCTATTTATTCCTTACTCTTCCATCACTCCGTCCCATTCATTTCTCGCTTCGTTCCACCGAAGTTCTTCTGCGCTCCATCCTCCTGCCATTTGGACTATGACGTCCGACCCGCCTTCTCAATTTATTTGACCCGTTGTTCTCTTCTCCTTCGTCTTGTCCTGCTCCAGTCCTTTTCTGTTTGCTCCCTCCCTTCGCCCTCCTCGTGTCATTCCATTTATTCTATTCCGTCTTCCATGATTCCTTTCTCTTTCCATGGCCGTCCTAATGCCATTCCACCCATTCTCCATTTATTTCTCCCCCTACATCCCATCCCCAGCATCTTATCCTCGTCCCATCCCCATCTGCTTTTCCCTTTTCTCCCGTCTCATTCTTCTCTCCTCCCTTCCTCTTTCCCTCCCTGTATTACTTCATTCTCTTGTTGTCGGTGGTTCTTCCCTCCTTCCATGACGTCACCCGCGATTCTCAATTTTTTTCCACCCGTCTATCCCTCTTCCATCCTACCCTCTGCACTTCTCTCCCTCGCGTTCCTTGGCACATCTATCCTTCCCCACTACCATCCCCTTCCGCTACAATTTTCTCCGCTCGATCACTTTCTTTCTTATTTTTCTCTTTCGTCCTAATCTTTCTACTTTCTATTCTTTCCATCCTCCTATCTTCTACATCTCTCTCTCTCTCTCTCTCTTCATGCACCCCAGCTAACCCACCCCCAGCAAAATGCGTCGCCCGCAAAACACGCTGCACATTCGTCAAGTTCCACCGCCAGACCGCGCCCGTCGGCCCCGGCCACCCGTCCTCCCTCGCCGCGCTCGCCTCCTCCTCCGCGCTCCCCCCGCACCCGCACCCCGCGCTCGCCGCGCTCCCCTCCCTATCCCCGCTCCCGGCGCTGCAGCCGCACCCGGGCCTCGCGCTGAACTGCTCGACTCGCCCACGTCGCCGCACTCGCACCACTCCGCGTCGTCGTCGCACTCGCACTCGCACTCAGGCCAGCAGCAGCCGCCGTTCTTGTACGCGCAGCAGCAGCAGACGTACGCGTTCCCGCCGGCGAGCAGCGCGAGCTCGTCCAGCAGCGCGGGGAGCTACGAGTACCCGGGGTACTATGGGGCGTATCACGCGTATGAGGGCGGGCGGTACGAGGGGGACGAGCGGGGGCATGGGGGAGGGGGGGAGGGTGGGGGAGGGGGGCAGGGGCAGGGGCGGCAGAGCCCGTGGAGCGGGAGCGGTAGCGATGAGGGGGTTGGGGTATATGCGGGTGTTGGGGGGGTGAGTTGGTTTTCTCCTTTCTTTCTTTCGGTTTTTTTTTCTCTTGCTTTCTTTTTTCTTCTTCGTTCATTGGGTTTTACTCGCGAGGGGCGTGCACTTTTTTTATATTGGCGGCGAGGGCGGGTTCCTCCCTCTTTTGTTCCGCTGCTCGCCCACCTCGCATTTTGTCTCTTTCTCATCTGCGCGGTTTTTCGCCGTCTGCCGTTTTGCCTTGGCTTCGATGCGTCACGCTTTTTTCTCTCTGTCTTTCGCTCCCTTCTTCCACCGTCTCGTTCCCTCCGCTCTCCGCGCCGTTCCTCTATCGTTCGCTGAACACGCTCCTTCGATTCGTTCCCTTCTACTCCCATTCATCCTCGTTCCCGTCCCACCCTTAACTTTCTCCTCTCGTCGCAGGACTACGCACCATACCTCCAGAACGGGCGCCACCACGTGCACGACCAGCAGATGCAGCGGCCGCCCGAGTTCTCGAGCGCGTTCGGGCTCATGTCGCTCGACGACCCGAACGTGCTCGCGGGCCTCGCGGCCGATGGCGTGCCGTTTTTCTCGAACGACAACACCAGCACCGAGCCGCCCCGGCCGTCGGCGCAGGGCATGACGCCGCATGCGCACGAGCTGCGCACGGGCCTGACGCCGCTTGTGCACGAGCTGCGCACGGGCCTGACGCCGCACGCGCACGAGTTGCGCACGGGCCTGACGCCGCACGCGCTCCCGCCGCACGCCGACAAGCGCATGCAGCTCGCCCCGCCGCTCGCGTACCAGCCGTACGCCGGCGCCGCGCAGACGCAGACGCAGACACAGACGCCCGGCACGCAGCGCGAGGCGGAGACGCGCGAGCTGCGCGAGTTCTGGAAGGCGTACATGCGCACGCCGCTCTCCGGCCCCGCGGACGGCAACGGGCTCGGGCTGCCGACGCCGAGCGCAAGCGGGCAGCAGCGGCGGTTCCGCGTGGCGAGCCTGCCGAGCGTGAAGACGCCCGAGGGCGAGATCGACGCGCCGCTGCAGTACCCCGCGCCCGCGCCCGCCGCGCCACCACAAGGACGCACGATGCACAATGCGGACGACCTGCGCTCGTACGAGGCCGCGGTGCTCGCGCGCAAGGCGCCCGAGCTCGTGCTGCGCAAGCCAACAAGGCGCCCGTTGACGAGCGGCGGGGTCCCGCCGTCGCACGCGCAACCGCAGCGCCAGGCGCACACACCCCAGCCGCCGTTCGAGTTCGGCACGGGGCGCAGCCACACGCCGCAGGGCCAGGCGCAGCAGCTGCAGAGCCACAGCTCGCTCGCGGGCGCGTTCGGTTTCCAGGCGCAGGGGTACCCCGCGCCCTCCTCTGTGCCGAGCTCGCCGTTCCCGGGCACGCCGTCGTCTGCGTCTGCGTCCGTGTCTGCCTCCGCGTCCGCGAGCGAGGACGGGGACGGCGAGGAGCGCGGGGTGCGGCCGGCCTTTAAGCGGCTGCCGTCGCAGACGCTGGGGCCGGCGACGGCGAAGAGGCGGAAGGACCGCCCGGCGGATTTGGGCGGGGTGGGGGCGGGGGAGCGGATATTGCAGCTGCCGGCGCAGCATGAGGGGGGTGCGGGAGGGGTGGGGGCGCCCACGCGGGAGGGGTGCACGCGTACCCGGACCGCCCGATGATCGCGCTGTCGCACCCGGGCAGCGCCGCGGGAGGAGGCTGAGCGCGCCTGCGTCGCCGACGGCGCCGGTTTTTGTTGTTGATTGAGCTGCTGCGCTCAAGCACCGAAAAATCAAAACGAAATGAGGAGACGAAGAAGAATCGAGTGATTCACTGATGCGACGAGACCCACTAGTACGGCCTCGACATCCACGCTATTATCTGCCACCGCCCCCGCCCCCGCCACCACCATCACACCCATACCCGTGCCCGCCTGCCCCACTACACACCGCCTGCTCTGCTCTGCTCTCTATCGCTTGTATTTTTGGTACCACCTGTAATACCACCGCGCGCCTCCTGCTACTCTACGCTCTTCTACTGCTATACCTCTGTTCCCCTTCTCCCAGTTTCTTTTTATTTTTCGTTTTCTCGTCCTCATATTACTTCGCTTTCTTTTTTCGTCTCCTCCTCGTATCGTATCGTATCGTATCTCTATTCTTGCTAAACTTCTCAGACTTGCCTGCTTGCTTACCTACCTTCTTGTCCCGAAACTTGATTTATCTGCATCTTCGCGCGCCTGGTCATTTGCGCGCTTGATTATCGACCCTTACCTGCGCCACCGCGCTGGCTGATTGACTCAGACCGGTAAATACCTAATACCTAATAGCGATAGCCGATTGATTGTATCAGTAATGACTCCGTGCGCCGTGCGCACGCCACCGTTTTACCAGCGGCCTAAGTCCCAGGTCGGAGGCTGCCAGTGTGGCTTGCCATCAATCAACTTGAACGATGCTAGTAGCACAGCCACCCGTTTTCCCCTATTCCCTGAAAGTCCTTTTCCCACTAATTCAAGTGTTGGAAGCATTCGGGCCAGCTCACGTTTGTGGGGGGGGGGGGGGTCCGGGGTTAAACCCAAAAAACCGCCCACTTGATCGATGCCGGAATTGGGATCCACTGAAGGTCGCGCACAGAGTAGGATGGTTACGGCGGGGCAATCAAGTGCCCGCCCTTCCGAATCGTCTGGCGCTAGAAGAAGGCGCCAGCTAGGGCTGCCCACCGTCCCGTCAACGGCGACGGCCGTCAATTTTCCAGGCCGAGACGGGGACGGCCCGCTGCCGTCTCAGCCGTCTTTGGCCGCCGAGGGACCTTGAGACGGGAAGTAGCTCCTAATGCAGGGCCTTCTTCGTCCACTGCACTGCGAAGGCTAGAAGTTGTAAATGAACAAAATATATACACTTTTTCTGCCTACAACTGACGCCCCACTGTTTGGATTGTCTCCTGGGATGTTACCAGTGCAGTTGAGCGACATCTTGGAGAGGCCCGGCGTTTTCCGGTGTCACAATTGGTCCCAATAAGGCAACTGCCACGGTCACAAGGAGGTTATCCCCGAGGTCTGCGAAAAAGAAAATCGGCTATATATATATATATATTTCGAATGCCGGTGCCCTTGTGGTTCGATACTCATGTCGGTGGGCGATACTATGGGTAACATCGGGATTGAATTTGGACTAGAGTTTGAACATCGCCCTCGCTTGGGCTCAGTTCTCAACGGATTGCCTCCGGATCTTCCGGGAATGAAACCGACACTTATTTTACATTAGACTACACAAAAAAAGTGACGAAGATCGGTAGAGAAACAATTGAGCTGCAGATTCCGAGTCCATCACTAAGGGACTTGGATGCCATTTTGGGACAAAATCTTATACATCAGTAAAACTACATGTTTTGCTTTGGCGTCTTTGGCGTCTTTGCCAAGACGCTAAAGACTCCAAAGACACATTTTTCCCCAAGACGGGAGTCTTTTGCTAAGCTAGGTACGAAATCTTGCCCAAAGACATAGTGTCTTAGGGTGTCTTGGGAAAGACTCATAAGACATGACTTGTCTTGGGAGAGACTCTGTCAAAGACATTTTAAAGCCACTTAAAGACACATAAGATGGGGCAAAAAATCATATTGGCAGACTACTATGAATATGAATAAGGACTAAAGTGCGCTAATGAGAGCCTATTGCGGCAGCGGGGTAAGGAAAAACAGAAAATGCATACATGCGGGATATTGCTACAAATGGTGGCATTAAGCGCAGATCAATACATTTATTAGAAGGACATATGTTCCGTGTGACAGGGTGCGGTGATGAGCGCACCAACCAAGAAATATCAGCAGGGAGAACGAGCCGAATCCTGCAACACATCGTTAGATTTGGAAGATTCTAATAAGAAAAAAAGCCATTGACATACCGAGGGACAGTCTCCAACTCCGAAATACGGTTTGTGACGGTACAAAAATCCTGTGGGAGATCATAGAGTCAGCAAGGTACGAAGCGACAACTAGGAATACCAAATCCACGATGGTAACCGGATTCTGAGTGGTGAAGATCATCGAAAGCGCGCTCGGAGCGGCGAGGAAGATTTGAGATCTTGAATCATGGAGATGTTGAGGTGCTTGAAGGAGAGCTTGTGGGCTTGAGGTCTTGGGATGTTTGACATGGTGAAGAATTGAGGGCTTGAAGTCTCGAGACGCTTGACAGAGAGAGGGCGTTGCAGAAAGGCCACAGACATGCAAGGCAGGGCAAAGAAGGATAGCGGAAGGGTTACACACGAAATCTTGAGTACATTTGGAGGGCCAACCCCGAGAGCAGACTGCGAGGAGGAGTGAGGGCAGGTGCGGGAGGTGGGAGACGATGGAGGGAGAGAGCAACCAACCATTTGATGGGAACAAATCATGTGAAACACGGTCACCATGTCCGCCATCATCATGATGTGGCGGAGTTCGAATGACTTGAGTAAATTTCAATCAGAACACCTAGCTTACTTTCGGAATACCGCTTCCCTGCTAATTAGCATGGTAAGATTGGCATCCAAGGGATTGGTGAAGTATTGCAAGTTGATCGCAAGTAACTTTAGAAACACAAAAAATTGTGATGGAATGAAAAATAGCTGCCCAAGACTGAAGATATCATTCCCAAGACTAAGACACCCAATGACCAGATCTCAAAGACCAAAGACGTCCTCCGCCAAGAGAAAGATCCGGAAAGACATGGTTCAAAGACAAAGGTGCCAAAGCAAAACATGTAGTTTTACTGATGTATTGTGTGAGTTTCTCTACACGGCTGCACCGTTTCCTTAAGATCGTTGTAAGATTTTGACGATCTACAAATAGTTAAGTAATTCTTATGAAGTTTGATATGGGGACACGCAAGAATGTTTTAAGACTCAGAATCGCACAGATCTCTTAAGACAAGTCTGACGACTTTCATAAGATTGATGGCCACGGGGGGGACATGTCAAAGCCGAATCAGGATGAATCGCTCGCTTTCGTTGCTCCCCGTGCATCATACATAGCTCACAGAGCATTGGAAAGTAGCAGAAAGGGTATATTATGATAGTCATGTAGCTACCAAGACAAAAAAAAAGGCAGCCCACAGGCATAGTAACTACTTAGTGCAGCTCAGCTTGAGTTCGAGTACAAGCCTCCAGCGTCAAACGAACGAATTGGAGGTAGTTCACTGCCAGGACCTATGGGGTATATTTGCGTCAGGTGGGTTGGTTGCGAGGATGGGTGATGGCTTACTATACTGATTGTGAGCACGACGATGGTCGCCATTATGTCCGTCCATAGTACCAAAGGTGGCGATCATCGGAGGGAGCCTCGATCCTAAGCCTGGGTGGGCACGGTAAGCCCCATGCTGAAGACGCCGAGGAAGAACATAGACCTTGGAGAGATCGCGACGGCGATGGAGCACAAGGAACCTGCGAATCTGATGAATCTGTCAATCAAGAACTCGTCAGTAGATAATTGACACGGAACCGGTGGCAACATACACAGACCATATGGGTACAATGCACTTGCATCCGCCGACGATGCAGCTGAAATCAGTCAGTTAGACGTAGATGATGAGTGACTGACACATACAGCGGCTATAGGCACCTGACAATGCTACACATTCAAAGCATCAGCAATGGGCCTGAAGAGATCTCAGAGACTGGATACGCACAACTGGAATGGCCATGCCGAGCGTAATTGTCAGAGCTAAGTGCTAGCGGTGTTCGTGGAGTATTCCTGTGTCGGCCATGACTTGTGCCAGGGCGACTGGAAGGTGGCGCCTGTGGTGGGGGTGCACTGTTGGTTGTTGGGATTAGCAGGAAGGAATCCTCGGGGTGAAGACGCCGTTCTTCCATGATGCTGACCTTGACAAATCTATATTGGGATCGAGATGAGAAAGGGAAATCCATAAACAAAGGAAACATACAGGGCCCAGCCAGGAGCCTTCAGGTCCGATCCCCAGGACTTGTTCTTTTCCTTGAATAACGCCCCGACTTCCACCCAGAAGTCTTCCAAGAGCTCGCTGTCCCCGGTCACCTTTTTCCGGTTACCATTCTGTGATCGTTTCGCAGGAACCGTCGAAGTTTCTTGTTCGTCCTCGTCGTCCCCATCATCTTTAGTCGGTAGCTGCAGTATTGGATGAGTTCGTACAAAAGCACGCTGCAAAGGAAGGATATTAGTCCATATTGAAGCTGAAACTGGTCCAAGGCTTACAATGATCGCACACCAGATTGTGTGCTTTGGAGAAGCGTTCTCTTCGTTATCGAACTTGATCCGTTGGCCATCGAATATCTGCAATTTGCAGGCAGCTGTGACCTCAGCCTATTGGGTACAGGAGATCGTCGGCACCAGTAAGGGAAAAGGACGAAGTACTTACCTGTTGATCCTTGGTGAACATGATGTTCTGAGATATCGAATTTTGAATGTACATCGTGGTGGCCCTGAACGATCCACAGATCTGCTTGAATTCCGAAAGCAGCTGCTGAGTCTGCAAAGCAGTTGCCTGTTGAACGAGGGCTATCTTGAGCTGAACTTCAGGCAGCGGCCTCGCGATCTGTTGAAGTGTGAGTATGACTATAAGAAGAAAGTGGATAGGCAGGAGATGCATCACCGAGAGGAATGAATGCAGGTCGTCCTGATAGATATCTTCAAGGTTGTAGTTGTTAGCAAGGTGGTCGACAAGCAAGGCTGGACCGAAAGGTGCCACACTCTGAAAGGGTGCTGAGTCAGATGAGCGGGGAGAAGGTGGGGCTCCATAGTCATTGTCATGGCCCCTGGGATTGTATCGCTGGCTGGCCTGCAATTGTTGGGCAAGAAAATTTTGGTGGTGTAAGTGGTCAGAATCCATGGTGAGAGGATGAGTTGTTGCACATACGAGGTGGTCCTTTTATACCATTTCATTACTCCCTTCCGGCGCTGCGACCCTATTGGCATCGATCCTGAATCAGGCCACATCGCGGCGTTGCGACGAGTTGCTGGCAAAATGGAGGCCAGAATAAATGACCGCCATTGAGGCGAGTGATCTGGCCAATGGCAGGAGGCCCGTATTGACAGGCGTTAAGCAGGGTTGAGGGGAGCCGACGATTGAGAAGGCAACGATGAGAGCGGGAGTGAGGTTTCAGTGACATTCACTGTCACGCAAGTTATGAGCAACTCCGAATGGGGTGCCTGAGTCCGCCTTGAGCCCACCCCCAAGCCCTCCAACTCGGACACAGGTCGATTTGCCTCCCACTCACGGGCGCTGAGATGCAGCGCCGTAGATGCCCATGTTGGACTTGCCATGGACATACCGGGCTTGAGTGAGATGCGCAGGCCAGGGAGCAAGCTGCGCTGCACATTGTTCCCTAGTGTTGTCAAAGTTCAGTTCGGTTCAGGTTCAGGACCTTTTTTTCCGAACGCCGAACCTGAACTTCAGTTTAGTTCGGGCCTTTCCCTGAACCTGAAAGTGTTCACTGGCATTCGAACACATGAACCGAACTTTTTTTCTCTCCACTTGTAAATTTTAACACACAAAAGGGAAAAAAATGCATTCAGTGTATCACAGATCGTCCTCGTTGTCATCCAAACCAAAGCCCTCCTCCACAAGCTCTGCAACGAGTGCCTCCATCCATTTTGCAGCAATTTCTTCAGTACTGAGGTGTCCATTACGGTCCGCACTCTTCAATAATTGCAGTACCTTGAACAAATCTATGTTCAGTCTGACCGAGTGTGGAGTGTGACATGGTGAGAGGGAAATAGGTGAGAGAGATTTAAGAGAGCCAAAAGTACTGAGATGAAAGCACAATTTGCCATACCTTTTATACGATGAGTTCACTTAGTCATGAGCCTGTAGAATGGGGAAGAAATGGTGGCAGACAGCAGGCTTGGTACCTGGTTGGGCACACATGCAGCAGGTTGCCTGCAGGGACAACGGAGATGAAGTTTAAACCAGTTTAGTAGCACCAATTGGGGGGGAAATTGTGGGAAATAATTATACCGGTTCGGGGGTTCGAACATGTTCGGACGTGTTCAGCGAATTTCTTTTTGTCGAACGCTGAACTGAACTTGGTCTTCAGTTCAGTCTGGTTCGGGTTCGAACCAATTTCCCGAACCGGACCTCGACAACACTATCATTCCCACTCACGCCCAACGTGGGATCAAAGCCCTGCCAGTATGGGCTGAATTGCCTGTATGTGTGACGGCCAGCTCGGACGTGCGCAATCCACTCTGTGGACCTGTTTGCCTGTGATGGCTCACCTGAGCTTGAAACCGCGCCTGTGGTTTGCACTTGCTGGCCTCAGTGCCTCGCATGTGGATGCCTCATTGCTGGCCAGCACGCCCATGTGCTGCTCGCAGTGCCTCCTGGCTCATGCTACCGTGGCAATGGCCACAATGGACCCGACCCAGGAGGGAAGTACGAGATGCACGCAAAGCCCACACCCAACCATGCGCCATGCGCTCGGACGTCTGCAGGACTCGATGCATGCTGTCGAGGTGCGTGGCACTCCCTGTCTTTATCTGCACTCACTTCTTCCCCCTCCCCCTCTTGTTTCCTGCTGACAAATCCCTGCCCTGGTCGAGGTCACGGTCCACGTCTGCCTCACTATGGGTCCCAGCAGCATTTACAGTGTGTGGGGAGGTGCCGTCCATGAGCACAGTTGTCGGGAATGGAAGCGGAAGTTGACGTCAATGCAAACATCAATGCCGATGCCAACACTGATGTAGAACTCGAAAATGCAGCACGCTGGGAGCTCCTTTAAGATAGCCACGCACAACCTGTGTGCCATGCACCAAGTTGTCTGTGAGCAGGGTGGTGATGCGCACAATTGCAGGCTGGATCATGATGCATGAGCAATGACAGCGAGCAGTGGGCAGGTCACCATAGAGCCCCTCTTGTCAGTGCGCAAGTTCGCAGCATGCGCTGTGCTATGCATGACTGCCGCAAGTCCGGCATGCTGGAAGACGACATTGCATACTGTGGTATGTCAACCCAGGGGTTTCAATGGTATACTGTGGGTACAAACCCGGTTACCGCGATGGCACCACTGTTCTCTTCTTAATAAACAACTTGCAGGCTTCATTGTAATTCTTCGGAACCAGCCATATTCAATTATAATTGTAAAATGATATTTCTTACATGAGAAAAATTAATGTGGGATTGAAATCAAGGATGATTCAGAAATGTGGATTTGAAAGTGTTTGAAAATTGGGTGGGAGGTCTAGATCCAGCAGAAGCAGAGCTGGCATCTTCTGCAGTGATGACCTGGTGGAGGGAGCTTGCAGTGTTTTGTGGAACACGTGGATTGCTTGTACCAGCTCTGCCAGTGGATGGTGCTGTTCTCAACAGGGCTGTCTGAGCCCCATCAGTTGTCCAGGTCTTTTTGCGCTGGGGCTCTTCTTCATCAACCTCTTGTTGCTCACCACCAGCCTCTGTTGGTTTAATCACCGATTTTTTCTGCCTCTGCCGATCTGCAAAAGCCTTCTCCACTGCAACACGAATAACATTAGCAGTGATCAAGGCATTGGGGGTGAAGCGAAATGGATCCAGGGCTGCTGCATCTCTCATCTGTGCTGTGTTCACAATGAAGTCCCCGTCTGAGGTGTGTTGTGTGGCCAAAGCTCGTTCTGATGTTTTCTCTTGTTCATTAAGAACAACTCGACTCCTGGTGCATTGGCACTTATTGTCTGCACAGTTGTGCTGAATATTCACTGTGCATTTGATATCCTTGGTCCAGTGTGAGTATCAATCCATTTATTCACTTTACAACTACTCACTTTTATTTTGACGGATTGATATTCATTCAGAATTGGCTGGAGCCGCCGCATCTTGTACAAGTCATGGACTTCACCAACAATTGTCTGGGTTACAAGGACAAAATCTGCTGCACCTGCCTGGTAAGCTTTAGAGCCAACAATTTGAACAATTTCGGCAACACATCCAATGCGGTGGTGGGAAGTTTGTCCAATAATTTCAGTCCATGCAACCCAGCTCCCTGCTTCACAACTGTCCCCATTGTTCAGTGTAACAGCCTTGGGGGTGAATACTTTGACCACAGAAGAATTCCCCTGGAGATGCAAGGGAATTGACATGCCAGTCTTTGCAGATTGTGTATCTGTCCACATTTTGGCCTTCCCTGTACCCTGACAGGAACCACCTTGTGCTGCATCCTTAGCTGTTTCCCACCCAAGCAGTTGTGCTCCAAATGAATCAAGTTCCACCAGTTTGAGTGGTGAAGGACCAGCTTGCACCCAGTGGCAGTTTTCCAGATTTTGAGGTTGAATATCCATCCATGGAGATCTGGAAGGGTGTCCTGCAGACGGTGTTTGAAAATCTCTGTTTGTAGGAAAAAAGCCTCCGCTTAACAGATGCAGAATACGGTTTCCTTTGGCCATCTGGGATGCAATATCATGTGGGGGGGCATGCCGGTTGCTGTGTACACTGCATGAACGTATAATTGCATTGAAGGATTCAAAACCTTCTGTTGCAAAAAGCATGGCTGGGGCAAAGCGTCTGATGTGAGCTGGAAGGTGAAGTATAACATGAAATTTGGGTTTATTGAACCATTGTAAGGTCAAGCGGCAGGTGCAGTCCAAAAAGTGCTTAATGGCAGCTTCAAGTTGTTCCTAATAAAATGATGAGTAAATCAAAGCTGCCAGGACTTGAAAATACACAAACAATATGTGTATCCAAATCATTAATGTGTGGCTGCCAGACCAGAGTAACCACTGCACTCAATGAAGTCCATAGTTCAATGTATTCTGCTGGCAGAAGCCCTTGGAGAACAAAGGGAGCAACTTGGACAATGGTTCGAAAGTCCTGTCCAGTCAATGAGCCAGAGTAGTTGACAAGAGTATGGCCAGGTAAAGGTGAAATACCAAGACCAGAGACATTGAAAGATGATAACCTTGCAACCAATATGTCTTGGTCAGATTTCTTGACCCGTGCAACAGCATCTCTCCAAAAATATTTGACAAATCCAAGCAGAATGACATGTAGATGGATTGGGCAAGCGTGGGTGTGTGTGGCTTGCCCAGGGTTAACAAACAAGCTACGTAATTCGCCTCAACTTCTTTGTCCTATGTCTCGGTCACGTACAACATATAAAGCCTGCGTGCGTCAATGTGAGATCCACTTCTCACACTGCGCTCGCAGTTACATAGCTCTTGTTCGTCGCACACGAATTTTAGTCTTGTCTCTCCCTCCCCATCGTTCGAGATCGTCTCTGTTCTTTGACTCGCCACCACGTCTCGCAATCCACGTGCCCTTCGCACCTGCGACGCAAACGGCAAATTCATCGCCACTGTCCAGCCTGTCAGCCGCTCATCCACCCTGTCTCCTGACCTTCCGAGTCTTGACATCACCCCTGACACTTTTCCTTTGTTCTCAATGGCCGATCCATTCAACCCCACTGCCAGCAGCAGTGGAAACACTGTTCCCACCCCTGCACTCACAACGGAGCAGATGCTCGCTGCTCTGATCTCCACGGTCTCGACACTCACCACCACCATCAGCCAGGCACCCACGGCCGCCGACACCGCTGCTGCCGCAATTCAGCAGTTTGTTTTGGCCAACACCAATGCTAATGCCACTGCGGACGCTGCTGTCCTCGCCGCCGCTGCTGCGAACACAACGGCAAACACCGCCGCTTTCCCGCCCCCGCCTCCGGTGCCGGGTGCTGGCTTCGTACCACCGATCAACCCCGTCGCAGGTGCGTCGTCTCATCCCTCCCTTCACACTTTGTTCCCCGATACCGAGCCGGCATGCATCATCTCCGTCATCATGCACGACCTCAAGGCTTCAGATATCTATAAACTTGATCCCCGTCTCAAGGACTCCGAGTCGTCCTTTGTCCTTACCGGGGCCGGGCTTACACTCAATGACTCTGTTATATCCGTGCATCTCGGAGTACCTCGGAGCTCCCATCGGACTTCCTTCGGAATTTCTGAGGGGGACTTCTATCCATCGCAAGGGACATTACGCGATGAGGAATTACCAAGCGGATTCCTTTTACTCATAGTCCCTTACTTCACTCTCGGAGTTTATCTGGACATCCACTTATTGTCCACGGAGAAATACTTACTCATCGTTCACAAGATGTCTTGACGACTTATTGTCCACGGACTTATACTTACGAATCCTTCACAGGATTGTCTTGACGACTTATTGTCCACGGACTAATACTTACTAATCTTTCACACCTTATTGTACTTCACTAAACAATTAGCTTACTAGTATTTAAGCTAAGTAGTTTAGCCTCTGTTCTTCAGTTTGATAATTATATATGTTATTGCGTTCTCCCTTCCCAACGCAACCTGAGTCGGACTTCCGACTATCGGATATTCCGTGCCTCCTCCGGCCCTCCTGCATCCTCACTCGTCCTCCCGTTATTATCTCTGGACTTGTCTCTCCTTGGTCGCAAGCCGGGTAGTCGCACACTCTTGTTTGTAGTGCTTGCGAGAACGACCTTCTGACCCTTCGGAACTCCGTGACTAACTCCGACATATTTCCTTCGGACTTTCTCGGCAATTCCGATCCCCTCGGCTCAGCACTTAACAGTATTATCAAACTCAACTATCTGGGCTTGCATGGCTGATCAGTTTAACCCCTACAATCCTGCATCCATCGTGCTGGGCACGCCTGGCGCATCCCAATCTCTTGCTGGCAATAATCTTCTCCAACGGCGTGTTGATCGTGACCGCCGGCAATCCCGACTTCTTTCCAATATTCCTATTACTCCCATTGCCGCTCGATCGTCAGAAATCCTCTGACTTTCCAGCCCATTCCTTACCCCACCATGAATCACGTCCAGCTTCTTACCCAGTTGGAGGAGTACCATCGGGGGCTCCGCGTCGTGCTCCTAATCCATTCACAACTCCGCTTCCTCCTTCGGAAGATCCGATAGCTGAAGAAACCGATGAACCGGAACCACCTATCGAAGAAGAGGAAGTTATTGATGAGGAGACAAGATTTGGCCGACAAATTCTGGCCAATATCGGAGATCTCACGGAGGTACTTCGGAGTTTGAAAGGTCCACAGTCTGGATCTAAGAGCTCTCGCTCTAACCTTCGGAACCCCGATACTTTCGATGGTTCTGATCCTCAGAAACTCCGACCATTCCTGCTCAGTGCTATCTGCACTTTGCTGAACGTGACCAGGACTTCACCACGGACGACGACAAAATCATTTATCTTATGTCGTATCTCCGAGGCACCGCCCTAGATTGGTTTGAACCCCAGCTCTTCGATCCCGACCCAAACACTGTACCAGCCTGGGACAGCAATTTTCCTCAGTTCCTTCAAGAGCTGCAGGACAATTTTGGGCCGCACGATCCTGTCGGAGATGCCGAGGACCAGCTTCGGAATCTCCGAATGAAACCCACGGACCGTATCACCACTTACACCGTCGAATTCAATAAGCTTTCAGCTTATACTGGTTGGGGAATGACTGCCCTTCGTTTCCAATACTACGAAGGATTGCCAAGGAGGATTAAGGATCCCCTTGTCAATATGGAGTATCCGAATACTCTTATCGGACTCCGGGCTGCGGCTCAACGGGTTGATACTCGCTATTGGAAGCGAGAATCTGAGAAGAAACGCGAGCAGACCGGTACTCACGGAAATCCCGAGTCTTCTTCGACTTCCGCCTCTTCCAACCAGAAGGGTGGTAATACGAAGAAAGCATTTAAACCTCAGCAATCTTCCACTCCTACCGCTTCGCAGTCTTCGGGAACTCCGAGAACTCCGAAGCCTTATGCCGACAAACTGGATAAGAGTGGACAGCTCAAGGATACTGAGAGGGAGCGTCGCAAGAAGTTCAACCTCTGCATGTATTGCGGAGGCAGCGGTCATTCCGCTGCGGAGTGTAACAAAAAGAGACCCAACGCCGCAGGCAGGGCCTCTAAAGCGGAACTCCGAAGAACTCGACACTGCTACCACGGAGTCAAAAAAATAGTCAGCAGCTCTGAAACCTCCGCGCACGATCAGAGCTGTGTTGACTCTAGTGTGCTTCCCGAGGTCTTCCTCAACGCGTCCTCTCTTTCATCTAATGCCTTATACCTCGACCTTTATGCGCACCTTCGGACTCGCTCGGAGATTCCTTCGGAAACTCCGAAGCTTATGCATCTACAAAATTTACGATTCCTTCATCCCTGCTGCGAGGTTCATTATCCGCCTTCGGACTCTTGTCGATTCCGGATCTTCACATTGTTTCATATCTCCTAATATTTGTGAAATGAATGGTTTTGTTCCTTACTCGATACCTCCGATAAGGCTCCGATACCTCGACGGCACCTCCTCCATAATAAATCGGCAAATCCGCCTTCCAATTCTATTCCCTACTGGAGATGTCCAAATATTGGAATTCTACGTCACCCATCTGGATGCCCCTAGTGACCTGGTTCTTGGATTCAACTGGCTCCACCGCTTCAATCCGTTGATTGACTGGTCGGCAGGCCTAATATCTTTCCGTTCCTCCGACACCACCGGGGTATCAATGTCGACTCCTCAGACTACACAGTCTAATTCTGTTCCGGTTAATTCCTCTTCGGAAGGACCTTCGGAAACTCCGACTCCGAAGCCCATCTCGGAATCTCGACGTCGTCTCTCAGTTCTGATCCTTCTATGGATATTCCTTCCCCTTCGGCTTCTCCGAAGTCCGGTACTCCGCCTCCTTCGGCTTCTCCGAAGCCATTTGGTTCTCCTCCCCATATATCCCTGGTTTCAGCTGCTGCCTACTCTGCTATTATCGGGCAGAAAGGCACCACTCAATATACACTTCGCACTTGTCCTAGAAGCGACATATCTGGTCATTCAACTTCCTTGGACGGAGATCTTTCGGATATTCCGACCGAGTATCAAGACTTTGCCGATGTTTTCTCGGAGTCCGAAGCCTACAATTTACCTCCACATCGCGAATACGATCTCCGAATTGACACCGAGGGGGTGAAATACCACCTATTGGTCACATATATTCTTTATCGCAAGCTGAACTATCGGCACTCCGAGAATTCATCGATAAGAATTTAAAGGCCAACTTCATCTATCCCTCGAAATCAACTCACGGAGCTCCGATACTTTTCGCAAAGAAAAAAGATGGCTCTCTTCGGCTCTGCGTCGACTACCGTGGTCTTAACCGAATCACTAAGAAAGACCGATATCCGCTTCCCATTAATTTCGGACTTGCTAGATGCTCCGAGCAAGGCTCGCATCTATACAAAACTCGATCTCCGACATGCTTATCACCTTCTCCGAATTAAAGAAGGCGACGAGCCCAAAACTGCTTTTCGTACTCGCTATGGGTCTTATGACTGGAGAGTGGTTCCTGAAGGCCTCACTAATGCCCCTGCGGCATTTCAACGCTTTCTCAATACCATCTTCTCGGACCTCCTTGACGTCTGCGTCGTAGTCTACTTGGATGACATCCTCGTATACTCCGAAGACGAGTCGAAACATACCGAGCATGTCCGAGAAGTACTTCGGAGACTCCGAGCATCCGGACTTTTTTGCAAACTTCCGAAATGCGAATTCAGCGTCACCACTTGTGAATACCTTGGATATATTCTCTCCCCCGACGGCTTCCGAATGGCCCCCGAGAAAATCGCTGCAGTTGCTCAATGGCCTACTCCTCGAAAAGTAAGGATGTTCAATCCTTCTAGGCTTTTGCAATTTCTATCGGCGTTTTATCTGGAACTATTCGGATATTACTATCCCACTCACTCGGCTTACCCGATCTAGCGTGAAATGGAACTGGTCCGAAAACTGTCAATCAGCCTTTGACGGTCTGAAGACTGCTTTCTCGGAAGCTCCGATACTTCACCATTGGGTACCCGATCGTCAAATTACAGTGGAAGCGGACGCCTCTGACTATGCTATCGCCTTCAATTATTGGCGACGACGGCGACATTCATCCTGTGGCATTCCGAAGCCGCACACTCGGACCTTCCGAAGTCAACTACGACATCCACGATAAAGAGCTACTTGCGATTTTTGACGCTTTAAACATTGGCGGCATTACCTTGAAGGCTCGGCAACTCGGGTGGACGTCGTTACTGATCACAAGAACTTGGAGTACTTCGCCACTACTAAAGTGCTTACTCGTCGACAAGTTCGGTGGTCCGAGTACCTTTGCCGTTTCAATATGGTTATTCGTTTCCGCCCGGCAGGCTCGGCGGAAAACCTGACGCCTTAACTAGACGATGGGACGTCTACCCTAAAGAGGGGGATAAGGGCTATGGCCAAGTCAACCCTCATAATTTTCGTCCTGTTTTCACTCAAGATCAGCTTTCAGCGTCCTTCGGGCCACTTATCTCGAGGACATTTGTCTTCAAGCTACGGTTGTCATGGATGTAGACAAGCTTCATTCGGACATCCGAAGCCACTCCGAGATGATCCTTCGGCCTTACTCGGAATTACCGCGGCAACTTCTGGCAACTCTCCTCGTTGGACTATTGACGACACTGGCCTACTTCGCCATGACGAGCGCATCTATGTTCCTCTCCTTACGGAAATTCCGAGGAACTCCGAGTTCGGGTTCTTCAACACTGTCATGATCACATCCTAGCTGGTCATTTCGGTCAGAACCGCACTCTTCAGCTCGTTCGACGCGAATATACTTGGCCGGAGTCCGAACCTTTGTCCGAATGTATTGCCAATCTTGTGTCTTGTGCAAGCGCAACAAGCGGCCTCGACACAAACCTTATGGGTTACTACAGCCCTTACCTGTTCCACTTCGCCCCTGGCATTCTATCTCCACGGACTTCATCGAGGAACTTCCGAATTCCAACGGTTACAACAGCATTCTAGTCATCATAGATCGTGCTTCAAACAAGGAATTTTTATTCCTTGCGACACAAAAATAACCTCTTCGGACCTCGCTCGGCTTTTCCTTATTCATGTCTTTTCTAAGCATGGAGTCCCTTCGCACGTCACTTCGGATCGGGGATCCGAATTCGTTTCTGCGTTCTTTCGGTCCTTGGGTCAACTCTTGAGTATGGAATTGCATTTCACTTCGGGGTATCACCCGGAGGCCGACGGACAAACCGAACGTGCCAACCAGACTTTGGAGCAATATATTCGCATGTACACTTCCTATCAACAAGACGACTGGGATCGTCTTCTTCCTCTGGCCGAGTTCGCTTACAACAATGCTCCGAATGCTTCTACTGGAGTTACACCATTTTTCGCGAACAAGGGATCATCCTTCCTTAACTATTCATCCGGAACGTGATGTGGCCAACACTTACGCTAAGGATTTCGCTGTCGACCTTCACGGACTTCACGAGTTTCTCCGAGAGCAAATTACGGTTGCTCAGAAGAGATACAAGGCCACTGCTGATACTCGTCGAAACCCTTCACCAGAATTCAAAATCGGTGATCAAGTCTTTGTTTCCGCAAAGCACATTCGGACAACCCGACCAACTCCGAAGTTTTCCGAACAGACTCTAGGTCCCTACGAAATTATCGCCCATCCTAGTTCCAATTCTTATACACTTCGGCTTCCGAAGCAACTCCGAGGCATT